>PVJC01007375.1:19330-51809 GCA_004026665.1 Murina feae | reverse complement strand
CTCGCTCTCTCTTCCAGGGTTCGCTATTGCCCGGGTTTCTTGGTCAAGTTCATTGCCAGGGTCTGGGAGCCTCTGCACGACCTGGCCCAGCCCACCTTTCCAGCCTCACCTCTCACCACTTGTGCCTCAGATCCCACCCTCCAGCCAGAAGAACTCTTTTAAGTTAATTTTCTGCTCTCTCTCTCTTTGCTCCCAGGACATCGGCCCTGGTCTCCTGCCCCTTCACAGGACCCACTCCTCACTGTCTCCCCGTCCCAGGTGGGTTTCCCTTTCTCCAGGAAGCGGTCCTGATGCCCAAAGCCGGGAGCTTGCCGAGGCCTTGCCAGTGCCAAGGGCTCTCTCTGTCGTGACTTTGCCACCGCCTGTCATCTGAATCCTCCATGACACCCAGAGCTCTGGGCGAGGACCTTGGGTGGCAGTAGATTTTGCTCCTTTGTTCCGTACAAGCCCTCTCTCTCTTTGACATGCTCCGCCTTTGCCATCATCAGAACAATCCCTGCTGGTCACAACCTGAGAACAAATGGGGGGCATGGCAGCCTCAGCTTTCAGGGTCCCTGAGCAGTGGGGGGTCCTCTGTTTGCCCTTCCACATCTCCCGTCCTGCTTCTCCATCTGGCCCTCTGCATTGCTGCTGACCTCCCTCACTGCAGGGACCAGCTCCCTGCCCTCTGGCCTCTAAGTGGGCTGAGCCAATGGGGCATCAGCAGGGGGTCAGTGAGATTGGGGCATTTATTCTCCGCTCCCACTCCATTGGTGTGGAGGTTGCTGTGAGTTGCCATGTCCCTCAGCTTAAGGTCACAGCTCCTGACAGCCCTCTCTCCAGGTCCCAGGAGCCACTCCCTCCCCAGCCCTTTAGTCCCTAGGGTGGTGACAGCTCTCCATGGGGCTGCTCGGGCATGGGCAGTCCCACAGCTTTGTACATCGTCCCCTCCTCAAACTGTCCAGTGTGAGTCTGTGATATCTTTGTGGCCGGGATGCTGACAAGCTGCTGCTTTGAGGAATGCCGAGCAAGACACATACCACCTCTGTGCGTCAGCTTATTCATCTGTAAAGTGGGTCTAATTATAGACTCTACCTCAGAAGGTTTTGGAGGGTTCAAGAGGCAGTGAATACAAAGGACTTAGCCCAGTGCCTGGATCAGAGTGACGCCTCAGGGAGGAACAGCAGTATCTGTTATCCTTACTATTGTCATCGTTGCTAGTAAGAGCCCTCTGAGCTACACACAGTTCTTATCCCTGGACATCTGAGTGTATGGACTTGGAGGGTAGAATTTGTGGGTGGCCATCTTGATTGATCTGGGGTAATTTTACCCACATTTGGATCAATTTCCCAATCAGTCCTGTCCTCATCTCCTTAGCTGGTAAATAGCCTTCTCCTGTGAGGGGTTTTCTCCTGGCCTCACTCTCTTCATCTATAAAATGGGCCATCTGCTTCCATCTGTGAAAAAAATTAATTAGCAATGTAGGGTCCAGAACAGGCAGGGCTAGAGAACAGACCAGCCCTTAGCAAATACAAAATGCTAAATAATAAATGGCTTTTATCCATTTGCTTAAATAACTCCTCCTATTGACTCGGCTTAATATGGCCACAGCCCCGGATGAATCAAGGCGAATGTTCCCAGTTCTGTCACTGGAGAAATTTCTTCGTGGCTTCAAACAGGCAGGATGTCTCTGAGACCAACTTGGAGGCCTCCCCTGACCACTAGTGGTTTGAAGAGATCTGGGAGTTGCTTTATCTTTGTTTTGAATTGAACTCCTCAGCGCTCTGTGATTTATTTCTTCTTGTAGAGTTTGTTAGATGCTGATCTAGGTGCTTCCTGATTTTCGAGGAAAGGAAAAAGTGCTTTGATCTCAGCCATCTCAAAACACCTGTAAGGACGAATCGATTGGCACGGCTGGGTTTGAGGACTGCCCAGGCCAAGATGACTAAAAAAGGGAGACCACACTAACCCCAGGAACGCAGAACCTGAGTCACAGTTACCGCTTACTGAATGCGTGCTGCGTGCCAGGCACAGAACCAACCGTCCCCCGTGGATCCTCTCACTTCATTCTCTCTACCAGCCTGGACTGTCTCCTGACGAGCCCAGAACCAGGCTATGGATCTTAATTTGTCAGTTCTGGTCCCGAACTGCCCGGCTTTCTTTGCGACTTGGGAGGGTTTGTGACCCATTTCTGTCCAAAAGGTATATTGCAAGAGATTCTGGGGGAGGGGAATCGCTCTCCTGGAAGAAGGGGGCAGGTGCAGCATGCTCCCCTCCCAGTTTTTCCCTCTGTCTTGAATTTGGATGTGATGGCTGGGGCCACAGCAGCTATGTTGTCAAAGCCTTAGTCAAGACATGGTTGGATGGCTGAACCAGAACACACAGCTAACCACCTCCAGAATTCTTGTTATGTGAGAAAAACGAATCTGTATCCATTTAAGGCTCTGTAGTGAGATACGCTATTACTGGAAGCTGAATGTATCACCAATGGATAGAAGAACGTTTCTAAACCTTTCCTTCCAATGCAAAATAAAGTCCCAATATTTCTAGGCTTAAACTGACCCAGGCCTCCTTCCCTCAAAGACTCTAAGACCTTTTATTATGCGCCAGGAGAAACAACTGCTGTACCCATTTAAAAGATGACAGTGCAGAGGAATGAGGATCCAAGCTGTGGCTTCCACTCAGAGACCACGCTCTGGCTCACGCTGGCTTCACACACCATCCACATCCCTCGGAAGGATGCAAAGGCCATGTGGATGCTGCCAGAACCCCAGACAGCGGTTCCAGGGAGTCTGGAGGGTTGAAACCCAGCACTTAAGGCTTCCACGATGCTCTGGCTTGGAAATTTACACCATGGCTTTGAAATCCTGGAATTCACTGAATGGCGATTTGTGGACCATTAGGGATGCTTACGCAGAGGAGCTGCTTGCATCTTGATGAAGATGACAGATCCCACTCTGAGCCTCCAAATGGCTAATATTCCAGATACTGTCTGCAGACACACCCCCCTCGGTGCTCAAGCAGGGGCATTCGGCTGGGGCAGAATGTTGTCGAGAGTGAGTGGGTAGGAAGGAAGACTTACTCGGAAATATCAGGACACTTTCCCCCCCAAGGAAACCACCAGCTCATCAATTCCAAATGTCGGATACAGTGGTGCTTTCCCTAACAAAGAGGCTGGCTCCTTTATGGGGCTTCAGCATCTTTCTCCTTAGTCAAAACCCATTTGAACTCAATTTTGTTCGCTATAAATATCTGGGTCCGAAACATAATCCCGTCATCATGAGACCAGAGTCACGATTTCCCTTTGTTTCCCTGAAGGTTTGACTCGCTTTTTATTTCAGTGAAGATGATTCTTCCATTGCTCTTTGCCCAGGATCCTTTAGCCATCCCATTTCTCCTTTGTACTATTTCCAGAAGTTTCCTGTCCTTTATAGTCATTGAAATAAAAAGCTAATTCTTATATAGTCTTTACCATATGCCAGACATTGTTGTCATTGCTTTATATATACTTACTCAATGTTCACAACATCTTATGGGGGAAGTGCAGTTATCCTCATTTTACAGATGAGGAAAGTGAAGCACAGAGAGGTTAACTAACTCACCTGAGGACACACAGCAAGTATGGAGCCAGGCCAAGAATCAAACCGGGTGTTTCTGTACTCTCAATGCGAGTTCTCACCTGGAACACTCTCTCCCCTTACCTCTTTGCCTGGCTCATTCCTGCTCTTTGTCCTCCCTCTGGGCACCCTTCCATGGGTCCAGCGCGGTGAGCATATTACCACATACACTCCTAGCTGATCTCCTTATCTACTCCCTACCAGACCGTGAGTTCTTTATACAACATACATTCATAGTAAAAGAAGAATTAGAAACACCAAAAAGTATAAAGAAGAAAAAAAAAGCGCCTTAAGTTCCTGCTAATATCTCTGCGTCTCTCCTGTTTTAGGTATATGTAACTCAAACTGGTTCATACAGCCCAGCCGGTGTGGCTCAGTGGTTGAGTATAAACCTACGAACCAGGAGGTCACAGTTCAATTCACAGTCAGGGCACAGGCCTGGGTTGCAGGCTCGATCCCCAGTGTGGGGCGCGCAGGACGCGGCTGATCAGTGATTCTGTCTCGTTATGGATGTTCCGACCTAGCTCTCTCTTTCCCTTCCTCTCTGAAATAAATAAAAACACCCTAAAAAGAATAGAGTTGTTAAAATGGTAAATTTTATGTTTTCTGCTATGTAGAGATTTATAGAATAGATAATAAAACGGACAGTATATAGATCTAATTGATAACAAAGTTGATCATTTTAAGTGACAGTACAGTTATAGTGTTCTACCAGCCTCACCACGATCCATTTCCAGAGCCCTTTCACCATCCCAAATGGAAACTGGACCCATTAAATGCCAACTCCTCCGCCCCCCAACCCCGTAATCTCTCTGTCACTCGGGCTCCTCAAGCCCCCTGTGCCAGGCACCTCCTGTGAGCGCGATCCTATTAGATGCAGTCTGTCCTGTCTGGCTTCTTTCACCCAGCATCACGCCTTCGTGGTTCATTCATGTCGTAGCGTGTGTCAACATGTCATGTCTTTTTAAGGCTGGATAACATCTGTTGTCTGTACATCCCATATTTTGTTATTCCTCTGTTCACGGACACTTCCCACCCTTGGCTATTGTGACTAATGCCATTAAGAACGTGGCTGTACAGATAGCTGCTTGGGTCCCTGCTGCCAATTCTACTGGGTATATACCGAGAGGCGGGCTTGCTGGGCCGTGTGGTCATCCCCTTGAACTCTGTGAGGAGCTGTTTCCCACAGTGGCGGAGGCGTTTGGCATGCCCACTAGCAGTGCCCAGAGGTTCCGATCTCTCCACGTGCTCACCAACACTTGTTCTTGGGTGTTTGGCAATAGCCACCCCAGTGGGTGTGACGCGGCATCTCACTGTGGTTTGGATTTGCATCTCCCTCATGACTAATGCTGTTGAGAGCACCTTTTCATGGGCTTATTAGCCATCTGTATGTTTTCCTTAAAGACACATCTATTCTGAGTCCCTGCTCTCCCTCTTTAGAAAAGTACTTTTCTAAAAGAGGCCACCAGCTCAATTCCTGGTCAGGGCATATGCCCGGGTTGCAGGCTTGATCCCCTGTGGCGGGTGTGCAGAAGGCAGCTGATGGATGATCTTTCTCTCTCACCAATGTTTCTAACTCTCTCTCCCTTTCTGTTCCCCCCTCTCTCTCTCTCTCTCTCTCTCAAAAGAAAAAAAACACCAATAAAATACATTTTTTAAAAAGTACAATTTAAATACAATATACCAGCAGTCGCCAACCTTTCAGAGCTCCCAGACCACCAGTGGTCTGCGGGCCACCGGTTGGCAACTGATGCAATAGATGACCCATTTCAGTGAATGGTTCAATGACAAACTCACCCTGTGGCTGCTGTAACAATTGCCACCAACTTGGTGGCTTAGACAACAGAAATGTATTCTCTCCCAGCCTGGAGGACAGAGTCTGAAATCCAAGTGTTCGCGGGGCCATGCGCCTCCCAAGGCTCCCAGGGGCACTTCTTTGCCTCTTGCAGCCCCAGGGCTTCCTGCGCTGGGCGGCTCCCTCAGTCTCTGCCCTGTCTCCACGGGGCCTCTTCCCCTGCACGCCTGTCCAATCTCCCTTTTGCCTTAGAGGACCCTCTCATTGGATGCAGGACCCTCCCTCACCCAGGATGACCTCATCATGGTCCTGGCCCGGGTTACATCTGCAAAGGCGCTATTTCCAAATAAGGTCACAGACAGTAGTAAGGCGAGTGGGGGCCAGGACATAGCTTTTTTGGGGAGGGGACACAATTCATCCCACTGCATAGCTCCGCAATTAACATATAAAACAAGTCTGTCATCCCCCCCCTCAAATTCCATTATTTTTTTCCTTTTAATTAAAACGTAAGTAAAAACGGAGCCGTACTATCCTGTTTTATAAACCTGCCCCATCCATGTAATAATAGATTAAGCATACTTTTTGCATGTCAATAAATACAGATCAAAGTGTTCCACCATCATTTAAAGTAAGTGCATGCATATTGTGGATGTGAGTTTCCTGCAAGACTTGCACATGCTGGACTGGACTTGAACCCTAGCCACAGGCCTCGTGCGTGGTGGGTGCCTGGTCCGTGTTTGTTGAGTGACTGAATGAAGGACAGGCCTTCCTGGAGGTGAGAGGATGCTGCCATGGCTGCGGGAGGCCGGGGCTCTCAGCATCTCCAAGTCCCCTGTCCTCTCTAGGTGTGACTTGCGTTGTCCAGTCCCGCATCCGACTGCGATGACGGGCCCCCTCGCCTTCACCGGGAACCTCCGGCGACGTGGCAACTGGCTGCGTGGGGGGCAGAGGTGTGCTTCTCCGGCCTCCGGCCTCTCCCCCTCAGGGGTTCCATTCCACAGAGGGCGAAGTCAACTCTCTCCAGGTTTTATAAGCTGATAGAACAGGGCTGTCAAGTGCTTTTTATGGGAGAAGAAACAGGAAGATGGTTTGTTTTGCAGACAGCGGGTTATTGGGTAATTACATTTTTATAGAGCTGTTGTGGGACAAATCACGGCCCCACTGTCTCCTTTGATGCTAAAAGGCAGATGGCCCCATAAAGATCAGAACAAGGGAAGGTGGAGAGGGTCAGGGACAGAGCTGCCCCTTTGGGGGTCAGCTTCTGCCTGGAAGCGCCCTGCCCCCACCTGCCCCTTAGAACAATGCCCTCCCCATGCCAAGTGTTGGAGTCATAGTCATGCCATCTTCTCCTGCCTCTTCCTCTGACTACGCAGAGGGAAACGGGAGGCAGACAAAGGGTATTATCGGATAGGGCCACCCACCAGGGCCCCATCACTACCATTCTCACTCCTTTGCTTACTCTTCCTCTCATTCAGGCACCCATTCATTAATTCACCCGTTCATTTATTCACTCATCCATTATTCCACTCACATATCCACTCACTCACCATTCATTAATTCACTCAGTCACTTCCTCACCCATTTAGCATTGCACTTATATATTCGCTCAGTGACTCATTCCTTTGTTCACTTATTCATTCACATATTCCTTCATTACTTAATCACTCTTATTCACTCACTCACTTATTCATTTACTCACTCATGAACTCATTCATTCATTCACCCATTCATGCATGCATTCCAGTGTTTGGACACTTGCCTGGGAGCCTGAGGCATACTCACTTATTTTTCCTGAGGCTCATTTATTCATTCATTGAACACATATTAAATTGAGGGCCTGCTACGGATCACGCTCTATGGCTGTCAGGGTGATTGACAGAAGCAGTGGAGAAGAATAGCAAGCGACAGTCACCCCCACATAAAATGAGGTGCCCGCTGTGATGCGCCCTGACAATGCGCAGTTCGGGGAGCGGAGCCCATAGGCCTCTGGCTCGTTGGAGTGATCAGAGACGCCTTCCCAGGTGGCCTGGGCTTGAAGATGAGGCGTTTCAAGGTGCCTGGCGCTGGTGCTGATGGTGGGGAGAGAACATTCAGGCGAAGCAGGAAAGCCTTGTGCAGGCTCCACGGAAGGAGAGAGCGTGACCCTCTCAAGAGTGGGGGGGCAGTGAGGCCTGAGCAGCCTGGCTGGGGGGAAGCCCCATCCTAGATGCGCTGCCCAGAGCCCTGCCAGGAGTTGAGGCAGAAAATCCTTCTTCAGACCACATCCTGTCTCCGTCCGCAGACAACCCGCTTTGCAGAAACCCCTCGTGCTGCAGGGCACTCACCTTCCCCCCAACCACAAATGCGGAGAGAGCCATGGAGGCCCAAGTCTGGGGGAGGCCGAGGTGAACTGGCCCGCGTGGCGGCCCACGGAGGGCCTTGCTTCCTACCCTGGAAAGAAGGTTCTAGAAAGTTCTTTGCTGATTTTTTTTTGGCCTGTGAGGTTTGGAACCAGGCTGGGGGCCTGAGTTTTTACTGGTCCCATCTGGAGACAAGTGTTTCAAATCAAGGTTTTTACCTTCTCTCTTAAAGATGGCTGTCCTCCACGGAGGCCCCTCCCCCATGCTGATTTCCTGCTGGGAGACAAGTACCTTAATAAATGACTATTTATTTGGCTGGGCAGTCCTTCTGTGTGTGTTTTGTTTCCTGCTGGGACCTCCAGCCAGAGTCCAGAGGTGTCTTTCTTAAAGGGGTAGAGAAGATGCAGGCCTTTCCAGTTTTCAGTTTTCCTTCTGTTTTCTGGCTGTGAGCTGCCCATGCTCCCAAGGCAGCCTTGCTCTGGGGAGGCACCCCCCTCCAATTCTTTGCCTCATTCTGTTAAATACAGGCCCTTCCAACACCCCCCCCCCCCCCCCCCCCCCCCCCCCCCCCCCCCCCCCCCCCCCCCCACACACACACACACAAGTTGCTGGCTGGGACTGCGGGGGAGTTCCCACCCTGGCTGTCTGTACCCCCAGCCTTGGGGACTGGAGACTAAGGCAGCAGTCGGTTCAGATGATGTGTTGGCCTGAAGCATTTTATTTTATTGTTTTAAATGCGTTTTTAGAGAGACAGGAAGAGAGAGATGGAAACACCGATCAGAGAGAAACATCATCCATTGGCTGCCTCCTGCACACCCCAAACTGGGGATTGAGCCCACAATCCTGGCATGTGTTCTGACTGGGAATTGAACCTGTCACCTCCTGGTTCCTGGGTCCTTGCTCAACACTGGGGCCTGAAGCATTTTAGCCAAGCTTGTGAGTGTGGCTACCCACTGGGCTCCTGCTCTGTCCTCCGCCCACATCCCCTTCCAGGAAGCAGTCAGCCACCTGTTTTCTTTTGCTTCCTTCCAGAGTTATTCTATGCAACTAACACATGCAAAGAACTTCCATAGCTCTAAATATATTTGTAAGGCACATGATATTATACAATACCTCTTATTCACATCATTTCATAATAAGCCTTGGAGATGATTTCATTGTAATCCATATAGACCATTTTGTTTTTTGTTGTTGTTTTTTTCCTTCAGTCTTCACCCCAGAATATGTTTTTATTGATTTTAGAGAGAGGAGAAAGGAGAAGAAAAGAAAGAGAGAGAGAGAATCATCGATGTGAGAAACATCGATATGTTGCTTCTCGCATGCGCCCCGACCGGGGATCAAACCTGAAACCTGGGTATGAGCCCTGACCCGGAATGGAACCGGCCGCCTTTCAGCGCACGGGACAAGGCCCCGGCTCACCGGGCCAGACCGGCCAGGGCTGTTTTGTTCTTGTGAGCGGTACCTAGTATTCTGACCAACACCCGTTAAATATCCATATGGATTGAATATCTTTAATCAGAAAACCAACAATGCTGTTCTAGAAAACTGACTTGTGGAACCCAAGCTAAGAGGGGACAGTGTTGAAATTTTCAGAGTTCTCTGAAACAAGCTGAAGAGAGAGGGTTTTAGAAAGTGTATTTTACGCTGCTTTGATTTCAGAAGGGATTAAATACACTCTTCTTTTCTCTTCTCTAGAAGGTCATGAAAAAGGTTTCATAACCCCACTGCCCATTAATGGGAAGTAAGTTATGTGGCTGAGCACTGCTCTTCACGGAATACCATGCAGCCATTCAAAAGATCAAGTTGGCTAGACATGTGTCAATATGCAAAGGTATCCATAATTTCTTGATAACTTAAAGAAGCAAGTTGGAAGATAACGTTTTACAGGATCCTATGTTTGAGAGAAAAATGTGGTCATACAAAAAATGGAACATATGATTTATTACACGTGTTATATATAACTACTAGAGTCCCAGTGCATGAATTCATGCACAGGTAAGATCCCTCAGCCTGGCTGGCAATCAGGGCCAATTTGGGGGAGGAGGGGGCGGCTGGGGGGTAGGGACCATGGGAGGTTGGCTGTGAGAGTGCACTGACTACCAGGGGGCAGCTCCTGCATTGAACGTCTGCCCCCTGGTGGTCAGTGCATGTCATAGCAACCAGTCAACTAGTTCAGTCATTTGGTCGCATATACACACACACACACACACACACACACATACTAGAGGCCCAGTGCACAAAAATCATGCACTTGAGCAGGGGTCCCCTCAGCCCAGCCTTCACCCTCTCCAATCCGGGACCCCTCAGGGGATCGGGCCTAAACCCGCAGTTGGACATCCCTCTCTCAATCCTGGACCACTGGCTCCTAATCGCTCACCTGTCTACTTGCCTGGTTGCCCCTAACTGCCCCCCCCCACTGACCTGATTGCCCCTCACTGCCCTGTGTGCTGGCCTGATTGCCCCTAACTGCCCCCCTACCAGCCTTGTCACCCCTCATGGCCCCCCTGCCAATCTGATCGCCCCCCACAGCCTGCTGTTCAGGTGTTTGGTCACCCCTCACTAACCTCCCTACTGGCCTGGTTGGCCCACACAACCTGTTCAGTCGTCCGTTCGGTTGTTTCAGATACGACAGTTGCTTAGGCTTTTATATAGATAGATAAATGTAGGTAATCATTCTTACATATTCATGGATACATATGATTATATATTTCTCTGCATAGAGAAAAATTGGGGAGGAACTTATCCAATATTGTTCAAGGTGTTTTCTCTATGCGATATGATCATGACAAGTTTCCATTTTCTGATTTATGTGTATCTACAAGGATTGAATATTTTAAATCAGAAAACCAATAAGTATAAAGAACCAAAAAAAAAAAAAAATGAAATACGACTTAAATATATGTGATGGCGATAAGTTCTCTTACTCATAAAACTGTGTTGGAGTCTGCATCCTCCGGCATGCTTCCCGGAGGCATGCTTCAGTGTATGGCAGGAGAGTGGCTAGCTACATCCACCCTGTCTTTTAAATCATGGTACTTTCATCCCACGGAATCCGCATTTTATCACCAGTGACTGTTCCTCCCATCTTAAAAGCCTTTGAAAAGCATTTCCCCCCTTTCGGCTTGCTTCTTTTTCCACGCTCCTGGCCAAGTTCACATCCTTTGGTCTAAAGTTGCTTAAAAAAAAAAAAAAAAAAAAAAAAGACCAGTTGCTGTGAAATATGATGTTCATCTGTGACATGGATGAATGTTTATGGCACGGCTGACCAGTGTGTAATTCGATGACAGGGTTCTGGGAGGTTCTGTGTGGTGAGAACCCTCCTGCCTCTGACATTTGAAAACCCGGAGATGTAGCAATTGCAGAAAATTGAAAACATGAGTGGCAACAAAGGGAAAAAACGAAAATAACTCCCTGTCTTGGGTCGAAAGTGGGCCTCCTCCTGCCGGGAACAATTCCTTCTTTATACGTCTCTGGGCACACGGCTTCTTCTTCCTTGATTCTGAGAGTAGGGCTTTTCCAGGGGCAACAAAATGAGATACAATTGTATTTCTCTCTCTCTCTCTCTCTCTCTCTCTCTCTCTCTCTCTCTCTCTCTCTCTCTCTCTCTCTCTCTCTCTCTCTCTCTCTTATTCTGGTAGAATGTACATAACATAAAATTGGCCATTTTAATGGTTTTATAGTTCAGTAGCATGGAGGGCATCCGCAGTGCCATGGAGCTATCATCACCACCCATCTTCAGAACTTCTTCGCCCCAAACTGAAATTCTATCCTTCTTAAACCCTAACTCCCATTCTCTCTCCACACACCCCCGCCCCCATCCCAGCCTCTGGCAACACTGTGTCTAGCTCCGGGTTCTGGGTTCTGTAAGTGGAACCATGCAGCATTTGTCCTTCTGCGCCTGGCTTTTGTAACTCAGCAAAATGTCCGCGAGGTCCATCCGTGTGGTAGCAGCTGTCGGAATGTCTTTCCCTTTTCAAGGCTGAATAATATTCCATTGTCTAGAAATCCCACATGTCGTTTATCTGTTCATCATTTGATGAACGTTTGGGTGGTCTCCGCCTTGTGGCTGCTAGAAACACGGATGGACACATGTATGTTTGAGTCCCTGCTTTCAGTGCTTTTGGGTATCTATCTGGAGGTGGACTCGCCAGGTCGCAGGGTCGTTCTGTGTTTAAGTTCTTGAGGGTTTCAATTTCTCCACATCTCTGCCAACATTTGTCACTTTCTGTTTTATTTATTTTTAAGTGGTTTGTTTTTATGGTAGTCAACCTACTAGGTGTGAAGTGTTACCTCACTGTGGTTTGGGGTTGTATTGTTGTTGTTTTGAATGCGGTCTGGGACCTTTCTTCCCATGGGTGTGGTTTCAGGTAGGCCCCGGAAGGCGAGAAAACGGAGTTCAGAGAAAATGTGCTCTTGGAACTGCTGATCAGAGCATGTTGGGTGTGCAAATTCCTTGCCTTGTTTAGGAAGTTCATTTTTTTCTCTCTTCTACGTAAACAACTTAAACATATTTTTGAAAACCTTTTCTCTTTTTTGATTATTATTATTTTTGCCTAAAAGTTGTAATGGGAAGGACTTTTTTTGAGTGAATGAAGAATAAAGGACACATATATCTCTGATTTCTGGATGTTGTGTTCCTTTGAAAATTTCTCCCAGTCCAATTTTTGACACGCTGTGAGTTGCACAGGGAGGGGTGGTTAGAAGCAATGGTAAATTTCCTGTCTATTTGATGGTACATGTAAGTGTGCCTCAACTAATGCTTTACAACTTTCACATTCACACCACCACCTGTGACATTGTCTTGCCAAAAATAAATTAACCCTGAATCAATGAAATCTCTAAATTCCACTGAAATTTGCAGAAAATGCAGGGGACAGAGGAACACACTAAAAGCACACCATGGGGCTGTATGTGGATACCGTCCCCAGAAAGGAGCTGGGGCCAGCAGAATCATGGCCCCCAAATACGCCCACACCCTACTCCCTGGAACCTGCGAATATCTTAATTAACCTGCAGAAGAGGGTGCCGATGGAATTGAGTCAGCTAATCAGCTGCCCGTGAGAGGGGAGATCCCGCTGAATTATTGGCATGGGTGCTGAGTAACCACAGGATAATTATAACCCAAAGAGGGAGGTGGGAGAGGCAGTATCAGAATGACCTGAGAAACAGAAAAAGAAAGACCCTTCGGCTTCAACAACAAGAAAATGCTTATCAGTTGGTAGCTGATGCTGTCAGTGCCTCCCCATGTGGTCCACCTTGACCGTCAGCTCCTCACACACCAGTGGCTTTGTGTGTTGTGTCTCTGCCCGAGGGCCCCTCTGGCTGTTGCAGCAGCTGGCTCTGCCGCTGGGGCAGGTGGGAAGTGCTTCGGTGTTAAAAGTCCCAGGAGCAACCCTGGGCCAAGACAGGATGGGGGTGGGCAGGTAGATGCTCCCATTTTTGTCCCCTTGGTGGGGCTGCTCTGAAGGGGTCTCAAGGGCACTGAGCCCCAGCTGCCCAACGGCTGTCGTTTGTTAACCTGCACTTGACCAGCTCTTGGTCACCTATGCACTCCCGCACTGTGCTTCCTGGGATCACCTGCAAAATCAACTGTTTGTGCCCAAATCCTTGTTTCCAGGGCTGCTTTGGGGGGGAAGTCAAACCAAGGCAGAGGGAAACCTATAGTTTAAAAGTGACCCAGAGGCACGAATCCCGGCCCCAGTCTGGCCGGAATTACCAGACCTCAGTTGGATCCCGATTCTGACAAATTTAAAAAATGGAAAAAAATGTTCATGACGTGTATGAGATGACTGGAAACCAGAAGAGCAGCCTGAGCCTTTGATCATATTGAGGAAGGATTGTTCAGTTTGGGGCTGTGATAATGGTATTGTGGTTATGTTAAGGCAAAAAGTTCTTATCTGTTAGCGCTACCTTCTGAAATATTTATGAATGAATTGAACAGAAACGTGATGTTTGGGGTTTGCGTCAAAATAGTGTACGGTTTGAGGGTGGGGAGGTGTGTATATAGATGAAGTAAGAATAATCACAAGCTGAAAACTTGGAAGCTAGGAGATAGGTAAAGGGGTTCCTCATACTGTTTTTCCTGCTTTTTTTGTACATTGGATATTTCCAGAATTTAAAAATGCCCACTTGCATTAGGTTAGGAGCATACCGCTGAGCAACCATAGTTAAGAGCATGGACTTTGGGGTCAGATGAACCAGAGATCCAGTCTGATCTTGACCGATCTCAGGGGGTCACTTCAGTCTGGGGCTGACAACCCCAAGGGGTGGGGAGTGTGGGGAGTAATTGGGAGGGGGAGAATTCCAGGAAAGGGAAGGTCATGATTAAAGATACAGAAATGACAATGGAGGGAAGAACAAGGCTTGAGGAAGGGTTTGGTTTGGAGGCTGAGTCAGAGCTCTCCAGATAAACAAAACAAATAGCATGTGTGTGTACACACACACACACACACACACACACACACAGATATATAGATATAGATACACACACATCTACTCTAATAAAAGAGTAATATGCAAATTAACCATCACTCTGAGACACCTAAACCATGCCCACCAGCCAAGCCATGCCCTCATCCAATCAGAGCAGCTGTATGTAAATTAACCCAGCCAAAATGGAGACCGGCAGCCACAGAACTAGAGCAAACAGGAGGCTTCCGTTGCAACTGTCTGCCTAGGTGGGCTGGGCCTCTGCTCAAGGCAACAATGTTTCAATTATAGAAGCCATGGAGCTGAAGCAAACAGGAGGCTTCGTTGCCTGACTAGGCCTCCACTCAAGGCAACAAAATTTCAATTATAGAAGATAAATAAACCCCAGAAACCTGATTCCAGCCAGCCTCGCTGGAACTTTGGGTCAATGGGAGCTGTGGGCAGCCTGAAAACGGCCCTCAGCCCCTCACCCAGGCTGGCCAGGCATGCCAGCAGGTGGACATCCCCCGAGGGGTCCCAGACTGGGAGAGGGCACAGGCTGGGCTGAGGGACCCCGCCCCCCCCCCCCCCCGCCCGAGTGCACAAAAATTTTTGTGCACTGGGCCCCTAGTATATATATATTCACACACAAATACATATAATTTATATTATATATAATTATATAATTATAAATAGTAAAACCACTATGTTTGTAGTCATTTGTTATAGCAGAAACAGGAAACAAAAAATTGACTTATTTCCTTCAACAAAGAAAATGCACATTAAAAATGGAGATTATATAAATTAATCATTTTATACATAATAAATATGTATACAATTTATGTATACTTTAGAATTATATATTTATAAAACATAAATATACCAAATGCCATATAGATAGATAGATAGACAGATAGATAGATAGAGGGGGGGGATTGTGAGGAATAGGTTCATGCAGTGGAGTTGTGACAAGTTTAAAACCTTCAGGGCCGGCTGACAGGCTGGCTGGAGACCCAGGGAAGAGCTGCTGTTGCAGCATTTCCTCTTTCTGGGGGGACCTCTGTCTTTCTGATGCTCCTGGGTTGGAGTGTTATCTGCTTTACTTAGAGTCTATTGATTAAAATGTTACTCTCAGGAAAAAACAAAACAAAATAAAAACAAAACAACCTTCCAGTGACTGCTGCTTAACCAGATATCTGGGTACTGTGCCTGGCCCAGCTGACACCTAAGGCAGCCGTACAGAGGCCACTGCGGTGCTCCTGCCAGGGTTGCCCTGTGACTTCCCGTTCACTTGCTGATATCTGCAAAATCCCCTTCCCAGTTAAGGTCACACTCATAGGTACCAGGGGTTAGGAGTCGGATCCATCTGTTGTAGGGATAAAATTCAATCCACAACTATGGCTACCACACCTACTCATATAAATGTTTGATGAATAAATGACCGCATGGAGAAAGAGTGACTAAGGGGATGGTCTGGGAGTCCCTGTGTCTCTGGGAAACATCAAATCTACATTGGTATGTTCCGTGGAGGATGGAGAAAGGCAAAATAAGTTTATGAGAGAGTTTAGATGAACACCCACATGCCCTTGTGTGCGCGTGTGGCTATATACACACACACACACACACACACACACACTCAGCCTCCCTGCACAGTGTGGCTCAGGGAGGAGTGGTGGCCCTAGGTGGGACCCTGGGCAGCCCTTGTGCCCCCCCAACCTGTCCCCCAAGGCCACGCTGTGGTGGGGCCCAGGCACCATTTTATTAGTTGTGATCTACTGTGGTTAATTCCCTTAATCTAAACTCACTTGCCCATAAAGCCCAGACCTCAGGTATTGGATTTCCCTGATCAAAGGGCAGCGTGTGGGGGGCGCTGCCCAGGAGGGCCTGGCGGGGCTCGTAAACACGGCTGGCCCAGGACGCAGCACGCACCCTCCCCAGGACGGGCCGATCAATGGCTGGACAGCCCCGTGTGAAATATTACTGCTGCTGAAGCGCTGCTTCTGGGATTTACGGCTGGGTATTAATCTGCCCTGCTTAATGCATTGACCTCTGCTCTCCAGCAATTCAGGGAATGGCACTGGTGGGGCCAGAAGCTAATTCCTTGGATTAAAGCAGAAAGAGCCCCCAGTGTTTGGAAGTGTCAGGGACAGTGTAAGCACCACCAACATGTCTTCAGATTTTCCTATCACAGAGGCTGGGAATGGTTGGGGTGCCATCTGTATAGTTCAGACTACCTTTACTCAGCCACTCTCTTTCTTGCCTCCAGGACTCTGCATATGTTTCACTCCACCCCCCCCCCCCCCCCCCATGCTCTTCCCTCCTTGAATGTCACCTCCTCTAGGGAGCCTTCCTAATCTCCAAGTCTCTCTTATTTATGCCCCTCATGTTGACCCTAAGATAGTCTCACCATTGTCATTGTGATTTCCCCAACCTTGCTCATCCCCCAAGCTGTGAGTTGCTTGAGGGCAGGGGCTGAATTGTTGCCCAAATCTGCAATGTGCAGAGTCAAGCTCATGGTAGACACTCAATAAACATTATGTGAATTCATCCAAAGAAACCCAGCAACAGCCAAGAGTGCAGTTGGCAGCTTTGATTAGGGATGACGTGATTGTGTTTGGCTTGTCAAGTCTTCTGACCATGCACTTGCTCCCTCTGTGCCTCCGTTTCCTCTTTAGTAAGACAGGAATAAGAAAAGTACTAATGCTCTAGCTGATTTGGCTCAATGGATAGAGTGTTGGCCCATGTCCTGAAGGGTCCCAGCTTTGGTTCCAGTCAAGGGCACATACGTACCTCAGTTGCAGGCTCACTCCCTGGCCTTGGTCAGGGTGCATGTGGGAGGCAACCAATCAATGTGTCTCTCACATCGATATTTCTCTCTCCCTCCCCCGCCACCTCCTTCCACTCTAAAAATCAATGGAAAAATATCCTTGGTGAGGATGAACAAAACAACAACAAAGAAAGAAGAGTGCTAAATACAGAGTATTTCATTGTTCATTCATTCAACAAATGTTTATTGAGCACTTACAACATGCAGGCCTTGACCTAGGCACTGGGGACATTTCAATGAACAAAACCGATGTTCTGGTGGTGGGAGACAGATAATAGAGGAGCTGGATTTGAGTGCTAAGGTGAAAAAAATAACAGAATCTGGGGCTTTAGTTCTTGTCCCACCTGTGCCATTAACTCATCACACGACTACAAGTCCCTTCCAAAACAATTTGACTTGTTTTTGCACACGCACTGTCAATGCATGCATATCGCTTTATGTTGGGCATGTTATGTGAAAGCAGCCCCTCTGAAAAGGCTACATACTGTATGATTCCAACCATATGACATTCTGGAAAAGGCAAAACTATGGAAACAGTAAAAAGACCAATGGTTGCGGGGGCTGGGGGCCGGGGGAGATGAAAAGGCTGAGCACAGAGGATTTTTAGGGCAGAGAATTTATTCTGTAGATACGGTCATGGTGGATGCGTGTCGTTATGTGTCTGTCCAAACCTCTGCAGTGTACGGCATCAGGAGTGAACCCTTGTGTAAACATGGGACTTTGGGGGATAATCACGTAGCATGAGGTCCACTGATTATAACAGATATCCCCCTCTGCTGGGGGATGTTGATAGTGGGGGAGGCTGTGCGTGTGTTTTGTCAGGGGGCGGGGAGTGGGGGGTGGCAGGAGGTATATAGGAAGTCTCTATACCTTCCACTCATTTTTCCTGTGACTTAAAAGTGCTCTGAAAAGAAAGTCTGTTATAAAAACATCTATTGAGCCAAGAGTAACTACAGTCAGGAGATTTCCTGTCCCCGTCACAATTCCTCAGCTGAAGGAGGTGCAGCTCAGCCACCGTGGGCTCATGTCCTGATTGGCAGCAGCTGGTGGACGTGAGCAGGGGCAGTGCACTCCTGGCGTGTTTGCGCAGTCCTCGCCACTCCGCCCTGGGCACTCAGATGCCTGCCTGTGGCTTTGTGTTCCCCACTCGGTGCTGACGAGGAGGGAGAGGACCCACACAAGGATGGGCACAGAGCGTTGGGGTCAGTGCAGGCTGAGTGGGCAGAACCTCCTGTCCCCCATCACCTGGCGGAGAAAGGAGCCTGGGCTGGGCTCCGCTGGACCACGACAGAGCCAGACTCCGCCCCGCTGTGGTTCCCTGAAGGGCTGGGGAGCAGCTGGCTGACTGTGAACAGACAGGAGACTTCCAGGTAGAGGGAAGGACTTGCTGGAGAGAGAAGCCTCTTGGTCTCCGATGTCAGTGACTCAGGGGAGCTTCCATCCAGGGTGAGCTGTGCTTCCAGTAGAGCAGCCACCAGCCACGTGTGGCTACGGAGCCTTTGAAGTGTGGGTGGTCCAGAGGGAGATGTACTGTATGAAAATGACATCATTCCTCCTCCTTGGAGGAGATGCTCTGGGACAGAGAGCTATTTGTGAAGCCAAAGCTACATGGGTGGCAGCAAGAGTGGAATATTGAGAGACCTGCTCACTGTTGGTGCTCACAAACCAGTTGTTAACGCAAAGTAAAGGATAACCCCCTTAGAGATTTTATGGAGTACTTAAAATTTATGGAGTACTTAGTATGTGCAAAGCATTTTATATAGACTATCTCATTCCATTCTCCCAGTATTCTGAGGAGACTAGAATTATCCCCATTTTATGGATGAGGTACAGAGAAGTCAAGTAAGTTACCTATAGCCACACAGCTAATCAGTGGAGGCAGGATTTGAACCCAGGCCTGTTCAGCTTCCCTATAAATTTTTGCTGATGCTGATGTGTGTTTTGGGAGGAACTGAGTCAAGAGGTACTGGAAAAAGGGAAATCTCTAAACCCCCAAACTTGCCTCACTCAGGGATGAGGGGTTTCTGTGTCCCTTCTGTGAGGAAGACAAAGGTCTTGGGTACATGGCCCCCGCAGGGACTTGTGGCGAGCCCTCCTCACGTCCATCCATCCATGGAAGGACCTTCTCGCAGAGGCCTGTGCCCAAGGGGCCGGAGGCTTCGTCCATGGGGCTTCGAAATCAGACATCTGCAACGAATCAGAGGATGAAGGACAGCCCCGGGGCAATGGCTCCGGGGGATCTGGCAAGAATGGATGTTTTAGGGACAGATGAGAAGAAGACCCATGTGGCTTCCCTGTGGCAACTCAATGGGTCAGGCCATTTTACGGAGGGTGAGGAGTGGGGGGGGGGGGGTAACGGTGGGCGGGGGAATAGGCTGGTTTTTTGCCATTGACCAGTTGGAATGTCAGGAATATAGCCCAGACACCCCGTGTCCCCTGGATGGCTGCCTTATGACCTGGTCTGCCATCCCCCTGGCTTATCCTGGGTCATGTTTTCCAAAGATAAGCCGCTAAGGGGCTTTTTGAAGACTGGGGATGTATGCCCAAGAAACTCACCTTCTTGGTCTGGCTGCTCCTTCCCCTGCGTGGGGCTGCGAAGACTGACCTGGGAAAGAATGATGGTTATAAGAGGATCTCCCGGAAGCAGGGCCGAGGGTGGGACCTGCACCTGAGAACTGTGCCATTCTTAGAGCCAGAAAGGGGCCTGAGCAGCCCTTTGTGGGTTGTTGAGCAAAATGTTCCACGAGTGTAGGACCAACAGCCCGGGGCTCAGAACTTGGCTTATGGAGCCTCAGTGTTTTCATCTATACAATGGGGGTAACAAGAACATATGCCACAGAGAGTTGACGCAAAGCTTAAGGGAGGTGTGATGTATGCCAGTGTATGGAAACACTGCATGGGAACTGGGAAGAATGATGCCAACTCGGTTTTTCTTCACATACTAGTTAGTAGCTGGAGGAGCTCGGGTGTCCTTCAGGGACCTAATGCCCTTGGGATATTATGGCCACACACAACATTGCAGCAGAAGGAATATCAAACCTGCTCTGCTCCACAGATTTGAGTTCATGTCTTCCCCTCGGATTACCCAGTGGTTCATCAGACCATTCATTTTCTGTGGATGCTTCGAAGCTTGCTTGCTAAAGTCTCTCGGAAATGGCGCCACGCCCTGTCCCGTGCCTACCTTTGGCTCTCGCACGAGGAACATTCTCGAGGTCGGCCCCCATCCTTCCCAACGATGCCTCGCCCACGGGAGGAGCGATGCTAAGAAGAGAACCATCACCACGTAGCAGCAGCGAGGCTCCACCACATGGCTCACTCCGGCCCCCGTTTCTCACCGTCCCGCGCAGCCCCAGCTCTCAGCCGCCTCCAATACATCAGGCGTGTTTCCCCGCGTCTCCTCCTGGTGCGCCTGGAGAGCTCTGGTGATGGCGGGGCGCCCCGCGGGGGATGCCCGTGCCTGCGGAGGACCCGCTGGACACCGGGCCGCTCCGCTCTCCTCGCTGGGACTGCACAGGGAGCAGAGCACCCGCGTTTTCATCCGCCAGCCTGTGTGGGGCCCCCGGGCCTCGCGGCGCCCCGGGTGCGGGAAGGGGCCCGAGTCACGTCCCCTCTTCTCCAAGGAGAAGCGACCCTCCCAAGGCTGTTCCGATTTCTGTGCTTTGTGACCTCCGTCAACCGTGGTCCGAAAACAGTGCGCGGGCAATTCCAGACGCAAACAATCCACATGGGAACTTTTAAAAATTTCGTTTCTTAAATGTTGTTTTCCAAGCGCAGCGGACGCTCAGGATTCCTTTGTACAGGTTTCCGGTGCACAGCGCGGCGCTCAGATGAGCGCTCGCGGGGCGAGACCCGTGATGAAATCTCGCGGTGTTTCGTTGTCGCGCGGCACGTGACTCCTCCGGAAGGCGTGTCTCTCGGCGGCCGGCGGTCCCGTGAGCCGGCAGCGTGGAGGCCCCGCGGTGCTCGCGGTGCAGGTCCCCGCGTCTGGTTGGACTCCATGGCGGCCCGAAGCGCCGGGTGTGGCGCTGCAAGGCCCCGACGGGGGACACGTGCCCCGTGAGGCTCACGGCCAGCATCCTGGACTCGAGGAGGAGAGAGGCCGTGCGAGGCCGAGGTGGGGACCCGCGGTGAGCACGGACCTCCTGCCCGTGAGATTGTGCGGAAGGAGGAGGAACTCCCGCCCGCCTCGCTGTCGCGCCTCAAACTGACAAGCCCCGGCCAGACCGCGTGCCGAGTGCGCGGCGGAGCGGGAGGCGGCGGCGGAGGCCCAAGGGGAGGACGTCGTCCTCGTCGCGCGTGACGTCACGGGGTCAGCGGCGGCCCGGCCGGGTCACAGCGCCTGCGCAATTCTTCCCGCTCCAGCTCCCCCAGGGAGCTGCCGTGTAGTCTCCCACCGTCACGGGAAGAAGGGTGAGTCCAGTACGATCAGGGGTTTCCGGAGAGGCCCATTCACACCCCATATGGTCCACCGTGACCCCCTCCTCCGTGACTAGTTGTTGCTGCCCAGCTCTCACTGTCCTGGTCTATAGGCCACCCCATGGCGGGTACCTGTGTGCGGGGAACAGCATCCACAGGTCTGCACTGTGCGCACCTGGAGGCATGCCCCGGGGTCTTGGCAGGGGTCCCCCTCAAATAAGGGGTCCGCTGGCAGTCAGCGTCCCTCACCCCCGTCCCCGTGAATGTGACCTGGCTTGGAAATAGGGTCTCTCCCATGTCATTAGGTCAAGGATCTCGAGGTGAAACCCTCCTGGGTTTGGGGTAGGCCCCGCATCCAACGCCTGGTGTCCCCGTAAGAGAAAGGAGAGATGCGACGGGCGGGGGAGCGTGCTGGGCGGCTGTGCAGGCAGCGGTGGAGCCGGGCGTCCAACAGCCAAGGGAAGCCAAGGCCTGCCCGCCACCGCCGGATGCCCGGAGAGGCCTGAGCGGCCGCTCTCTCAACCGCAGCAAGGAACCGACTGCCGACACCTTGGCTTCTGGCCTCCGGAGAGCATATGCATCCATTGTTTTAAGCCACCCAGTTTGTAGTAATTTGTTGTGGCAGCTCTAGGAAACCAATACAGAGTCTAGGACACAGAGTCCGCACCCATTGCAGGGGGGTGGGGGGGCAGATTGACACGTGAAAGTATAATAAGACTTGTCATAGACAACTCAGCCCAGCGCTAAGGGAGTACAGAAAAAGGATCGCACAACCTTCCTAGAGGCAGGACTGGAAGGCTTCATGGAGGAGGTGACTTTGGGCTGCATTCTCAAAGGCTGTGCTTTTCAGGGAAAGAAGAGGGAAAATGGTACTACTAGTATAGGCAGACAGAGATCCTGTATAAAGGCATGGAGATGATAAACAGCATGGTGACTTCTTTGGCTGGAGGGCAAGGCACTTGCAGGGGCTGGGGGTGGGTAGGGAGGTGGGAGCGAACTGAGGATTTCATCCAGGCTTGGAATATAATATACTAGTAAGTTGGGTTTGATCCAGGTCCTGAACAATCTTGGGAAGGAATTTAGTTCTTCAGTGGTAATAGGGAGCTATAGAAAGTTCTTAAGAAGAGAAGTGCATCAGTCAGAACTCATAGTTGCCAGAAACAGCATTCACTTTAGCTAGTGTTTGCCCTAAAGGATTGTGTAGAGCAGGGGTCCTCAAACTTTTTAAACGGGGGGCCAGCCCACTGTCCCTCAGACCGTTGGAGGGCCGGACTATAGTTTGAAAAAAAACTGTGAACAAATTCCTAGCACACTGCACATTATCTTATTTTAAGCAGGACAGGCAGCGGCGGCAAAAACACCCGGCACGTGGCCCGCGGGCCGTGGTTTGAGGATGCCTGGTGTAGAGGATACGAAAAAGCTCACAGAATGTCCAGGATAGAAACTTTGGCTTAAAATCTGTACAGTTTGCATTATGCCCCTGGGTGGTTCTTTCAGGACTTGGCACTGCAGCTTGAGCCCGAACATCAGTGTGTTGTTGCACTTATTCACGCATTCAGTGGTTGCATCTTGTACGGGCCCTGACTGGGGATCGAACCCGCAACCTTGGCATATCGAGGCGACGCTCTAACCAACCGAGCTACCCTGCCAGGGCCTTAGAATTAGTTTTTAAATGTACCTCTCTAACAGCCCAGAAAACAGACAGAAAACATACTGGTGAGGAAGGTGAGCAGGAGCACATGAGGGGTCAAACAGGGTCTTTAGAGACAAGAATAAATTAAAGTTGGCTGATCCTCAGACTGCTTTGTCCCAAACTCAAACTCGGTGCCTCTTGGAAAAAGAGGGTCAAAGTTTGTCTTAGACTCTTTTCTAACTTCGAGGAAATACGGTGCTATTTGATGATGATAAATCAGGCTCAGGAATCGGAGCTGAGTTGGAAACCAAGCCTTTTCTCTTCCCGGCTGCGCAGTCATAAGCAAGTGACTCAACACTTCTGAGCCTCAATGTTTTCAATCTGTATAAAGTGGATGTTAACATCAGGCTTATTGTGAGTCTTCAACGACCTGGTAGAGATAAAGTGGGCCCGGTGCATAGACAGCGCTCAAAAAGTGTGACGATTGCTATGATATCCCTGCCTTGCACACTTCTTAACTGAGTCTTCATCATGTCCTTTCTCCTGAGAGTGGGAGTAAGGTGGTGATTCATGCTCCTTCTCCGCCCCCCCCTCCGGACAGGGCACTTCCTGGTACTCCGTGTCCCTGTGCTCTGATCTTGTCCTGAGACCGAGTAGCACACCACTCTTTCTCTGCTTGTTTGTTCTTTCCTGTTTGCTCAGAGCTGATGTCATTAGTTTAGTGCAGGCTCCCGACATCAGGGTCTGCGTCGCGGTGACTTGCTTTGTATTTATACTTCAGGGATGCTTAAGAGTGTTCGGTGACGATGGTGTATCACAAGTGACAGATGAGTCAAGAATGCCCCTCCATTGGTCTGAAGCTGCCAAGGGAAGATTTATGCCCTCATTCTTACCACAAACAGATGTGCAAATGAATGCTAGGTGGGAGGGATGGAAAGATGGCTGGGGTAGGTGTCTGTATGTTTTATTTATCTTCATAATTGGACATTTTTTATGGTCAGGGACCGTATTTGACCCATGTCACAAGGTCCAGTGCTCAGCACAGTGCCTGACATAATGGGCAGATAAATCCATGTTTGCCTTATTCTTTGTTAATTTGAGAATTGTTTTTGGATCTGTGCTGGGCTCTGAGCTAGACTCTGAGGATATAACAGTGAACAAAACAGGCAGTCTCTTGGGGATGACAGATTTGTAATGAAGTAAATTCACTGGCAGGTCCTGGACTGGAGGTCCGACGGGGCCACAAAGAACCACAGGTCACTTCTACCTACGGGAGCTGCAGGGTACAAGTACTTGAGTTGGGTCTTTACAGGAGAGAGGAGTCAATCAGGTGGAAAATGGTGACATGAGTGTTCCAAGCAGAGGGAACAACATGTGCAGTCATAACAGTAAGAAAGCACCAGGTGTTTTAGGGACTAGCAAATGTCATGTTATGGCCAGAGTTTAAAGGGTAAGTGAGAGAATGAGTCTGGGAAGATAATTAAAAAAAATCTTCACCTTAGAATATGTGGTTTTCTCTATTGATTTGTAGAGAGAATGGAAGGGACACATAGAGAAAGAGAAACATCAATCAGTTGCCTCTTACATGTACTCCAACTGGGAATTGAACTTGCAACCTTTTGGTGTATGGGATGATGCTCCAACCAACTGACCCACCCAACCAGGGCCTGGAAAGATAATTTGAAAGCGATGGGTAGCTGTGGAAGGATTTCCATGGAATGTCATACTCATATTTGTATTGTCTAAAGACTACTGTGGAGGTAGAGTGGAGAAGATGGTAAACAGCCTTCTCTGATTTTCTTGGTGGACATGGTGGAAAATCTCAGAGCCAGAAGGCCTTAAGCACATCCAATGGTGTGCTGGTTCTGTTAAAAAAGCAAAGCAAAACAAAAGTTGTAATTCATAGCTTTTGCCAATTTCCGTGGTGTAAATACTGCCACTGTGGCTGCTTTCAAGCTACCAACATGATGTTGCTGAAAGTGGAGTTGGAAAGTGATGTGAACCCTCTTGGTGAATGTGGTGGGAGATACCAGAGCCAAAACATTGCATTTTGTCCCTTACAGAGCTCTGATAAGGAGAACGGTTCTGTAAGGACAACCTGTGGGACTGCACAGGGAGTCCCCTGAAAGAGCTTTGGCAATAGTAACCCCAATGAGAGCTGGAAGTGTGTAGTGAGTGCTTTAGCATTCAATCCCGTCTTCACACTAGCATTTCTCTGCAGGGATTTATCTCATTTCGCCATGTGTTTTGAGTCGATCACTCCAAGGTCCAACTGGTACAAGCAATGAGTGAATACCCTACCCAGACTGCAGCCAATTGGCCCAGGGATGAATATTTAACCAATCAGAGCCTGTAAAATTCAAGAAGGTGACCAAGACAGGCTTCTTTTCCCTTCCTTTCCACCGGAGGAGGTGCTCTCTCTTCCTGGAATGGGGGAGGAGCCACGTCAAGACAATGTTGCTAACAAAAAGGAGGCTCCTGGAGCCCTAAGGGGCTTGTGTGGAAGTCCCAAGGTGAGCTAAAGCTCTCCAAAGCTAACACTCTCCAAGACAGAATGGAGAGATGGCGGGCAACTGGGAGCTTGTTTTAACTTCTGGGTCCTTCTTTCAGTCTGCCTGACCTGACATGGACTTTTTGGTCCTGTGTACCAACATATCCCCCTTTTTGATTAAGCCAATTGTCTTTGGGATTCTATTCTTTCTAGCTGATGATAGGACTGTCACTGTCACTGTCACTGTCACTCACTACCACCAACACGACTCACTTCACTGATGAAATGGCCAACCACTGAATGCATAGCTTGCTGAGGAGGTAGATCAGATGGCTGCAGCTTCAAGGTGGTTTCAGTCTGTGTGGTCCACCCCATTGTTGGGCAGACAGGGCTATGCTCCAACCCAGGGGGATTCTGGAAGCCATTGATCAAGTTTCAGTTTCATTATTATTTATACAAAATGTGTTTGCATCTACCATGTTAGACCCTGTTCTAGGGGTTGGCAATATAGCAGAGAACAAAATCCTGCCTTCATCTAGTGCAGTGGTTCTCAACCTTCCCAGTGCCGCGACCCTTTAATATAGTTCCTCATGTGGTGACCCCCAACCATAACATTATTGTCATTGCTACTTCATAACTGTAATTTTGCTACTGTTATGAATCGTAATGTAAATATCTGATATGCAGGATGTATTTAGGTGACCCCTGTGAAAGGGTCGTTTGACCCCTAAAGGGGTCGCAACCCACAGGTTGAGAACTGCTGATCTAGTGTATTTACTTTCCCACTCATTTGAACTTCAGGTGACTGTCTGAAGTGAGCAGGGGTGGATGACCTTCTTCTGCAGAAAAGGAAAGTAAGACAGAGAAGTAAAGTGACTTACTTGAGGCCCCCAGCTGTATGTTTAAACAGCAGGGTTGGGGATCCAGGTCTCTGGATTTCCTTTGTGGTATCTGCTCTGTCATGACTGGCAGCTGCTGATACCTACAGGCACACCCGGAATCCTCTTGTCCTCCCTTTTCTGAGTACATTGTTTGGGTTTTTTCTATTTGCCCCTCTGGGTCCACTCTGTCTTTCCCTGTCCAGGTGGCCAACCTACACAGATGGAATAATGGGTTCCTGTGTCTTCTGTCTTCTGGTTGGACCTGACCAATGGTGTCCTTGGAAGGAGAGGGAGGAAGGAGAGAGAGATTTCTCTACTCCATTGTTTCCCTCCCTTCTGGGTTGTATTGGTCTGGCTATGTCTTGGCTTCAAGGTCACTACTTCTATTCAGGAAGACTTTGCTCTCTTTCCTTGGGTCTAGTAACCATCCTTATCTCCTTCTTGTAGACCCAGGAATATATTTATCAACTAGGTGGTTCAGTACTTAATTCACGAGTCATAGATAACAAAAAGCAGTGTATTATAGTCATAGCATTTGTGTCTGATAAGAAATTGAGCTCCAAAATTGAGCATATTTGGGCTCCAAAATATGTCATGTGGAGCAGGTTACATGACCTGGCAACAACTGGTACAAGAGGGATGAAAGACACTTGAAACAGATCTGAACCCAATTTACAGCCCAGAGCCCAGTGTCAGAACCTGGGGCCTGAAGTCCATACTCCATTGAATTTTTGGGATAGTTTGTTATGCAGCTATGTTATGGCATAGCTGACAAATACAGATGGCTTGAGTCACTTGGATGATGGTTCTCCCATGTGGCACTGTTACACAAGGATCATTACTCCTTGTGTTTGCTAAAGCTGTCCACTGTTCCATTCCAGTTTTGCAGTCATGTGCCTTCTTACCCTGACCCTCATGCAGACTTAGCTTTGTTATTTCTTTTCCTGATAACCTCTGTGCTCCAGGATGGATGGGGCTTGTGAGCACGTGATTGGAAACAAGCCCTATGGGATCATGAATTAGAAAAACAGGAAGACCTTCCCCCAACCTTTCACTTCACTTTTCTGCTACCCATTAAGCCATGTAATTTAGGAGACCTCAGAGCTTTGAGTGACTCCAAATTTATTTGGGGGAAGGATACAGGGAGGGGGGACATGTGGAAGAAGTTACTTATGCAACATCAGTGACATCATGGAAACGGAGGAAGACAGAAGCCAATCCAGTATGGGACATTTCCGTCAGGAAACAGCATGGCCAGATGGATCGAGTGTTTGACTGTGTTCGGCACGAACAAACTTAGCTTTTCTTTTTATGAAAGCAATAAGCATTTATAAAAATCCACCGCTTCCACCCTTCACCTAACTTATGAGCCCTTTAACTCTAACCTTCTTATGACCCGCAGCTTATAGAGACCCAAGTCATTTAAAACTCAATCCAAAGTGAAACACGTTTCAGCCATGGTAAAATTAATTCTTTCACTCTTCATTGCTCTGAGACCTCATGGGGGAATATGTGGCCTAAAGGGGGGCTGGGAAAGGCAAAGAGGGAGAGTGTTTGAATAGAAAGAGGCTTCTAACAGGAAAGATATTTATAAAGTTGCGTTTGGGTACCATTGAGTTGGGAAGGAATTTGTTATAATGGCAATATATAAATCTTTGAATGGTCTCATAAATCATATCCCCATGCCCAGCCAATCAGAAGCCACAGAAACCTGGCACTTCGGAGCACTCAGTCGTTACTAGAAAGATCCTGTGTGGCTCCTTGGAAGCGGAATCGGAAAATCTGGCTACATTTGGGGGTGTGTGGAATGTCTTGAATTACTTCTCAAACATTTTAGATTTGATAAAACCCAAGACACAGCTTTTCCAGCCCCATTTCCCTTCCCCACCTAGAATTATTATTAAACCCATGTGGACATCAAGAGAGGCTTAATCCATGTGTTTCTGATTCATTTACACTTAACTCATCAAAATATTGTTTTTAAAGGGCCGTTTGTTGTCCAAAAAGCCTTTCCCCCTAAGCTTGAAAGCTCAACTTTGCAGAAGCAGGAAGCTGCTTTTTGCCAAGAATAAATGGGTGAGAAGTCCAAAGGGTTTGGGTTTTGGAAGTTTGTGTGGCGAACGTTCAAACAGGTTCTGAATGGAGCCAGATCTCCTTTTCTATCTTGGAGACATCTCGGGAGAGCTGTGGGAGGAAGACCTTCCCACATGATGTTTCAAGGAACATCATCTCTCCCCAAACCGCGTGAAATTGCATTCCCATGAGAAGCATGGCCAGACCAGCCAGAAACACAAAAATGCAGGGATGGAAGGAGACTGAGGATGGTGACCTTGTGACATGAGAGAGCATTGCTTTGAACAGTAGTAAAAATCGCATGTTTTATGTCATAGCAAAGTCACCAAGGGTCCTCATGCCGGCATTCCCTGTCTGAAGAGCGGATGCCACTGTGTTCTTGACTGCCAACGTCTATATCTCCTGTGCGTCTTAACTCACTTGACATCCTGGTGAAGGAAGTACTGTCATTATTATCCTTGCTTTACAAAGAGGGGAACTGAGTCATGGAGAAGTTGAGTAACAGGACCAAGCTCATGTGTCTAGAAAGGAGTGGGGTTGGGATTCGAACCCAGTTCATCTGCTTCCAACACCTGAACCTGTCTACCTTACACAACACTGTGTGTGGCTAGGTGGTGACTGGTTCATTCACTGAACCATTGGGGATGGAGATTCTGTGTGCTGCTCACAGGAGACACTGTATCAAGAAGGAAGGACAGGCCCTGCCTCCATGGAACTTAATCTGGTGGTAGAAGATGACAAGGCGTAATTTACTTGAGCCTGGGAAGTGCTACAAGGGAAAAGGATGGGTGTAATGAGTCTGGGAAGACTGCTTGGCCTGGGGAATCAGGGAAGATTGCCTTGTGTTAAGTGACATTTTAATTTCAGACTTGAGGGATGGTATTCTGGGTTAAATTGTGTTATCCTCCCCACACACACTTTCTCAATTTATATGTTAAAGTCCTAACCCCCAGCACCTCAGAATGTGACTTTATTTGGAAATAAGGTTATTGTAGATGTAATTAGTTGAGATGAAGTCATACTGGAGTCGGGTGGGCCTCTAAACCAGTATGTCCTGAAAAGGGGAAATTTAGAGACAGATGTGTGAGCATAAAGGCAGAAATTGGGGTGAGGTACCTAAAGCCCAGGAACACCTGAGATTGGTAGCAAATCTCCAGGAGCTATGAGCGAGGCCTGGAATAGTCCTTTCTTGGTCCCTGCAAAAGGAGCATGGCCCTGCCAACACCTTGAACTTGAAAGTCTAGCATCTACAATTGTGAGACAAGTCCAGGACTGCGTTTTCACCACTCCTTTGTGGTGCTTTGTCATGGCAGTCCTAGCAAACTCATACAGGTGGGAAGGTGTTAGCTGAGAGAGGGAGCGGGGAGTAATGAGGATGAAAAAAGAGAAAACCAGGAAGAAGAGTGGGCATGTGCCAGATCTCAGAGGGAGGAGGAAATTGACACATATGAGGATGTGGGACTAGGATTAAGGGGAGACAATGGGTAGAAGATGCTATAGATGGACACCATACCCCAGCATCACTAATACATAATGTGGCATCCATATAAGGGACAATGGGAGACCAGTGAAGGGCTTTAACTAGGGGACAGACATGACTGGATTTGAATCTTACAAATAGTGCCCTGTCTGTCATGTGGAGAGTAAAGTTGGGTGCAAATGGGAGTCTTAGTGGAATGATGTGAAGACTGAAATTGGTTGACTCTGATTCATCTAGACAGTCATGTGTTGAGGGCTGCCACTGTTAGCTCCTGGCCACAGCGCCCTGTGTCTTGTCTTTTCCGGGTCCATCCTTCAGGGTTTGGTAGTTAGCCTGTCATCTTCCAGGAATGTTCTTTGCTTATGTAATCCAGAGTTGGCATCTGTTGCTTACAACTGAGAAAATCCTAAATGAATACTCTTGTATAGTCAGGGCTCAGAAATGGATGAGTGGAATTAATCATTATGAATCATAAAGACCTCCCCTTGCCAGCTTCGGAAAGTGGTCATGTTTGAGTTGGATGGGGACGTGGATGATTTACTGGACATTAGGCGCCATGCAAAAAGGAGGAAACCACTGAGCTCATGGGGTTTAGATGTCACAACTGGAGTCCCCCTGCCCAAGGGGATCTCATGTTTTACTTGCTTGTCAAATGCATAAATCTGAGATGGAAGAGTAAAAAAAAAAAACACACACAAAAAAAACCCCACACACACAGTCCACTCCCTGAAGGCTCATGCCAGATATCTTCCTGCCATGGTTATTTATCTTCGGATGGTCATTGGTTTGGATCTTTGTGAAGGTTGCCTTCTACTAGTGCTAGCATGCTATTTCCAGACTGTCAAAGTCATCCCAGAAAGTGGGCCCATTAGGCCAACCTGGTAAGAAGTTGCACTCAAGGATTTGGTTGCTCCCTGTACCTTTCATAGTGTGGGGTAAAATGAGGAGCGACTGTAGATTTTCATGTGTCATTCCATCTATGACCAACACCATTCCATCTGACGCCCCATGGGCTCTTGAACAATTCAGGCAGATGCCAACTCATGAGCAGGGTGTGTTCCAAAAGCATGATAATTCAGTTGATGGGAATGATTATGTATTTTACCATAGAAGCTGTGCAGCATAGTAAGCATAGAAGCACCTCATTTTTGTTACCTCCTCAACATTCATCCTCATACCCACTTTCTCTCATATATGTCTATGTTACAAACAAAGTAGAAGAATATACACCAAATTAACAAGGCAGGTATCTTTGAATAATGGGATAATGAGCAATTTTTCTTTCCACCTGTTGGTTATATTAACCATTTCTTCCCTTCAATGGCCATGATGAGTTGTAGAATTAATCAAATAATTACATACCTATGAAAAGAGAAAATATATTTTCAAAGGTATTGCATATCTGAAGTCACTACTAGTCTAATAATTTAAGTGCACTGGCTTTAGAATATTAATATTTTTACAAACCAACACAAATAATGTTGATTCTTTAAGTAAGCTTATTTTAGAGAACGAGGGGCCCGGTGCACAAAAATTTGTGCACTCGGGGTAGGGGTCCCTCAGCCCGGCCTGTACCCTCTTGCAGTCTGGGACACCTCGGGGGGGATGTCCACCTGCTGGCATGCCTGGCCAGCCTGGGTGAGGGGCTGAGGGCCATTTTCAGGCTGCCCACAGCCCCTTCAGGGTTCGTGCACTGGGGGGTGGGAAGGCTGGTGAGTGCAGGCCTGGACATTTCCCACCGGAGGGCCCACGATCGCACACGCCTGGTGGGCCCACACCGCTGAGGGGACACACCTGGCGCAGAGTTGGGTGGCAAGCCAGGGGCGGACGCTGGTGCAGAATCCCTCGGTGGGGCCCTGCTGCTGAGCGAACACACCCAGGGTGGAGCTGGGCAGTGAACTGGCTTCGGATTCTCCGCACTGTGCAGCAGACTCTCCCGCATGCCCTGTGGAGGCCCCTGGGGGCGGATGAAGGTAGCAGACCCTGGACGGGTGTTCCTGGACACCCTGTGGAGGCCCCCAGGGCAGAGCCAGGCAGTGGACCCAGGACAGGCATTCCTGGATGTCCCGCAGAGGCCCCCGGGGGGCAAAACCAGGCAGCAGACCCAGGACGGCTGCTCCTGCACACCCTGCAGAGGCCCCGTGCTCCTGCATGCCCCGGGGAGGCCCCCAGGGGGTGGAGCCAGGCAGTGGACTCGGGACAGACGCTCCTGGATACTCCTCGGAGGCTCTTGGGGGCGGAGCTAGGCAGCAGACCCAGGACAGCTGCTCCTGGACGCCCCGAGGAGGCCCCAGGCCAGAACCCCCCTCCCACTGAGCTGACACACCTGGCACAGCTATGCTGCCGGCCGTGGAGGCTCCCAGTGCAGAGCCGCCCTGCCAGCCTCCATCTTGGCTGGGTTAATTTGCATACAGCCGCTCTGATTGGCTGGTGGGCGTGGCTGTGAGCAGAGGCTCAGCCAGCCTAGGCAGGCAGTTGCAACAGAAGCCTTTGGTTTGCTCTAGCTCCATGGCTGTTGGCCTCCATCTTGGCTGGGTTAA
>PVJC01007375.1:0-19230 GCA_004026665.1 Murina feae | reverse complement strand
TCGCTCTGATTGGCTGGTGGTAACGGTCAATTTGCATGTTTCTCTTTTATTATATTAGATGGTTTCTGAATGTTTGGGGAATACAGAGACTATGCTTGTATATGGTATCCAGTATTAGCACATAGTAAAAGGAGGCAGGCAGGAAGGCAGGCAGAAAGGGGTCATGTGGTCAGTGGAGAGAGCTTTAGAAGATGGAGTCATTTTAGACTTTCAACCCAAACTCTGCTGCGACCTAGGTGTGTGGCTTTGGGCAAGTCATTTCCCCCTTAAGCCTTGAAGATAGGACTAAATTGTTCTAGATAAGGTGCTGGTAAACTCTGGCATGTGGGCCAAATCTGGCTTACTATTTGTTTTTGTCAATAAAGTTTTATTGGAACAACCCACACTAATTTTTTAGATAGTGTGTGTGGTTGCTTTCTTGCCACACTGGCAGAGTTGAGTAGTTGCTACAGAGATACTATGATTTGCAAAGTCTAAAATATTTACTCTCTGGCCCTTGATAGAAAAAGTTTGCTGACCCCTGGTCTAGAGGACTCTCAGTTGAATTCCATATGGGAATCTGTATTGCCTAGGACTTGGTTTTCCTCTCCTGTGATCTTGGGGGTAGGGTTTGTATTCTCCCTGATTGATCCCCATCTCAATCCAGGATGGGAGGGAAGGTGGTCAAGAACAGCTTTTGAACTGTGAGCCTCCCTGGTGCATGATTCACCTTGTGACTCTCCTCATCTGCTGCTGGAGGGTGGGCAGAGTCAGCTGGGAGGAGGGATATGAGTGTGGGGATGAAAAAGTCCACCATTAGGATAATGCTCCTAAGCCAGAGTATAGCCCAAGAAATTGATTGCGCCGTCAGCACCCTTCAACCATCTGTAAAATACGTACTCAGGTCCTTCCTGTCCTGTCTCTTATGCTGCTTATAGATGTTTCTGAACAACCTTCTTCATCGATTCTTGGAAACATTTTTCTTTCCTGTGCAAAATAATCATAATCATCTTCCTGAAGATGTTCAGGCGACAGAGCCCATCCTGTGTGTGAGTGTGTATGTGTGCGCGCGTGTGTGCTTTTCCCTCTGATGGAGTTATCTTGCTCTGGTTGGGCTCCTGAATTATAGATTACATTCTCTTTGCCTCTTCATTTGACCCATGGATGCTGAAACCATTTCAGCTGACCCTGCATCTTCCCCACTTAGGGCTTTGTGGATAAGACAGGCCCAGTTTTCCGGGCAAACAACCCCTAGCCGCACCATCTGTGTCTAATCAAATGCTGAAGCCTTCTTCCCACCAAAGATAACACGATCAGGAGTGGCCATGATCCTGTTCCTTGGGAAGACAGGCCACTGGTCCTGAAGGCATGGAGACCCTGAAGCAGTGAGTAACCATTGACCCCTCTTTCCCCCCCTTTCTGGGACATTCCAAGAGCTTATTACAAAGGATCCCCTACCCCCTCCATTAAAACATACTAGTCATGACTCAGTGTGGCTGGTCTGTCTTGATTTTCCTCGGGGGAGTCTGTCCTCACTTGACTCTGATTTCCCGGATGAGCTGAACAGATATTGAAGATCAAACATTTCTACGTTTCCAAACCTTCTGAGCCCTTCTGAGTGATGAGCCCTTTCTGGATCCAAGTCTTGCCCCCGAATGGTGCTTCTACAGCCCATGTGGCACTGTGTTTGGGGCTATTAGAATAAGTTGGCATCACTCAAAGACGGAGAGGATGATATTGTCATATTTTGCATATGGGTTATCAAATGATGGGTATAAAGTGTGTTCTAGAGCAATGGGTCCCACTTATAGTGTTTATGTGAATTGTTAGAATGCAGATTCTGATTCTGTAGGTCTGGCCAGGGACAGGGAGTCTGCATTTCAAAAAAGCTCCCAGCTGATGCTGCTGGTTTGAAGACAGCATTTGAATAACAAGGTTGGGTAATATAATAAGATATGAATAAATGGTGTTCAACTGGGTGAATATTGGTCTCCCCTTACAAGTCCACTAGACCCTCAGTAGCCCCAGATACTGACAAGAAATAGGGCGGGGATGCAAACCAATGTCTGCTGAACCAGCCTGCTGCAGTGCTCGAGGGACTTCTGGTATACCTCCATTGGCTTGAGACAGCAAGGTGAATGGTTCTGTTTAGGCAACAAATAGTTATTAGCACCCACTTCTCCCTTCAAATCCAGTGACCACTCCAAGTTTTGGCAATGGAGCCTTTACACGTCCTCATTTCTGTCTCATGGTATGTGCTCTTCTACCCACTGCCCAACAGGTTCTTTCTCCAAGGCTTCTGTTGGCCATGCCCTATTTATTTACCTTTTAGAGTTCAGCTCAGTTGTCATCTCTTAGGGACCTTCCATGACCATCCAGTCGAAAGTACCATCCCCTTCACTGCTCCGCACCTTGTTACCCTATTCTTCTTTCAGAAACCTTATCACTCTTAAAAATTGTTCATTTGTTGATTTTCTATCTCTCCACATTAGAACATCAGCCCCACCAGAGAACTTTCTGTGTCTTATTTATTGCTGCTTTCCCTGAGTCTGGCAAAGCACCGATGCATGGTTGGTGCTCAGTCAGTGTTTGCTGGATGAATGAACAGCCCAGAAGGAAGTTTACAGAACAATGTTTGAACGACTTCCAGTAATCCCTTCTGATCACCCCGACCTACCAGGAATTATAGGTCGTCTACTAATATACTGATGCTGAATGACTCTGGCTGGGCTGATAAAACTGCTCCCTTGAAGACCTCTGTGGTCTGTAGGTATTAGTAGAGTCCCGGCTAGTCTGTGAAATTAATTGATAGCCACAGACTCACTTACAGTTGGTATATTAATCTGCTCAGGCTGCCATAACAGAATACCCAAAATTGGAGGGCTTAAACAATGGAATTCTATTTTCTCCCAGTTCTGGAGGCTAGAAGTCCAAGATTAAGGTACTAGCAGGGTTGGTTCCTAGTGAGACCGTTCTCCTTGGTGCTCAGATGACACCTTCTCACTGTGTCCTCACATGGCCTTTCCTCTGTGAGTGCATGGAGCGAGAGCTCTGGAGACACCAACACTATTGGGTTAGGACCCCATACTTACAATTACACATAAACTTAATTCCTTAAAGGCCTCATTTCCAAATATACATTGGGGGTTCGGGTTTCAATATAGGAATTTGGGGGCAGAGAAGGGAGACACAATTCAGTGTATAATGCTTGCTTTTAAGAGATTCTGACTTAGGCTAACTCCAGGTAAGCGTGCTTATGATAGGAATGTCAGGGGAATACAGGAGAGCTTCTTGGTGGAAGGGCCCTCATGTTCTGAGAAGCTAGTCTGTGATGCCTATTCTAATTCCACCATCAAGGTGAGCACCGCAGTGAGCAACCACTTCTTTCTCTCTCACCCTTAAAATATATATTGATTTCAGAGAGAAAGGGAGAGAGAGAAACATCACTGATGAGAGGGAATCATTGATCAGCTGCCTCCTGCAGGCTTCACACTGGGGATTTAGCCCACAACCTGGGCACATGCATTGACTGGAAATTGAACTGTGATCTCCTGGTTCATAGGTGGGTGCTCAGTGACTGAGCCATGCCAGCTGGGCTGTCTCACTTTTTTTTTTTTAAACCACTTCATTGAGGTATAATTGGCATACCCAAGACGCGCATACTTACAGTGCATACTTATAGTACAACTTAATATGTTCGGAGATATATACGCACCCATGGAACTGTCACCATACTCAGTGCCATAAACACCTCCATCACTCCCTGTTTCATTTCATTAACTTATTTTTTGTGATAAGATCTATCCTGCAGCAGAATTGTAAGTATACAGGGCAGTGTTGTTAACTCTGGTGGTCATGCCGTGCCGTAGCTCTCTAGGACTGAGTCCTCTTGCAGAGCGGAAACTTCGGACCCTTTGCCCACTGGCATCTTGTTTCCCATCTCCCCAGCCCCTGTGGCCTCCATTCTACTCTCTGCTATGACTGACTGTTTTAGATTCTGGACATCAGTGAGATCATGTGGCATTTGTTCCTCTGCGTTTGGCTGAGGTCACTTAGCAGTGTCCTCCAGGTTCATCCTTGTTGTCACAGATGGCCGGATTTCCTTATTTTTTAAGGCTAAATAATATCCCATTATATGTATATGTCATATCTTCTTTATCCATTCATCTGTGATGGACATTTAGGTTTGTTCATGTCTTGGCTGTTGTGAATAAGGCTGCGATGATCATGGGAGGGCAGCTGTCTCTCTTTGGGATCCCGATTTCATCTCCTTCGGATGCACACTTGGAAGTGGAATTGCTGGGTTACATGGCACTTCTACTTTCAATTTCCCGAGGACCCTCCGTACTGTGTTCCATAGTGGCTGCACCAGTTTACATTCCCACCAACAGTGCACAAGGGGCCCCTTTCCCCACATCCTCGCCAACCTGTACCTCTTGTCTTTTTAATAATAGCCATCTAACAGGTGCGAGCTGATCTCTGACTGTGGTTTTGATTTGCATGTCCCTGATGACTGGTGATGTTGAGTATCTTTTCATAAATCTGTGGGTCATCTGTACTCTTTCTCTGGAGAAGTGTCTACTCAGGCTCTTGGTCCGTTTTCTAATCAGGCTGTTTTTTTTTGCTGTTGAGCAGCAGTGGTTCCCTATATACTTGGACAGTAAACCTTTATCAGATAAATGGTTTGCAAATAATTTCTCCCCTTCCATGGGTTGCCTTTTCACTTTCTGACTATTTCCTTTGCTGTGCAGAGGCTTTTTTAGTCCCACTTGTCTGTTTGTTTTGCTTTTGTTGCCTGTGCTTCATCTCACTTCTAATTGCACTCTCCCTGGTCTCCAGCAGCACTTTATTTTCCCTCCTTCTCACATCTCATCACTTGATACCTATGAGTGATAACATAAGATTTGAATAAATGGTGTCCAACTGGATAAATATTGGTCTCCCCTTACAAGTCTACTTTTCCTTTTTAACTCTCAGCTCCCAGAGGGCAGGGAGTTTGCGCTGGACTGTTTCAGTTTTGCTCATTGCTGCAATCACAAAACCTCAAGGTGCTCAGGAATTTTTTTTTTCTGGCTTCAGATGACCATGCGATCAAATGCTGCAATGCAGCGTTTCGTCCGGAAACCCCAGAGCTCAGGGCCTGACCTTGATTTCTTTCATTTGGGAAACCAACGAATATTCATTGAGTATTTACCATGTGCCAGGCACTGCCTAGCTCTGGGAATGATACAGTGACAAGGCCCCTGCCCTCATGAGGTTGCTGAGGCAGATGAGACACCAGTCAACAAAACCAATGTCCACTTCAGCTTCCGGAAGAAGGCACAGCAGATTGTAAAATAAACAGAGTGGGCATAAGGGCTTATGGCATGAGGGAGTACAAACTATACACAAGGCTTTCTAATTGGTATTTTTACTTACGCAGTCTGTCAGGGTGCTGCAAAATAATTCACTGAGTTCCAACAACCTTGGCCGTTTATATAGTAGACATATCCTAAGCGTAAAGTTAATAGCATTTTACAAACTGAGCAGAAGGAGAGCAAGAAGCAGAACATTATCAGCACTTCAAAAACTTCCCTTAGGCTCCTCCTTCTTGTCATTTTAAAAATTTCTAAAAATTACTTTTCAATTACAGTTGCCATACAATAGTATATTACTTTCAGGTGTACTGCCTGGTGGTTAGACATCTGTATAACGTATGAAGTGATCCCCCTGATATTTCCAGTACCCACCTGGCACCATACGTAGTTACTACAATATTACTCAACTATATTCCCTGTGCTGTGCTTTACATCCCCGTGACTTTTTAAAAAGAACTGGTAAAAAAAACAAAAAACACCCTGGCAATTTGTACTTAATCCCTTTCACCTTGTTCACCCATCCCTTCCACCCCCCTCCATCTGGCAACCACCAGTTTGTTCTCTGTCTATGAGTTGGTTTCTGTTTTGTCCTTTAGATTCCACATGTAAGTGAAATCATATGGTATTTGTCGTTCTCTGTCTGACTTGCTTCACTTACCAAAATATCCTGAAGGTTCATCCATGTTGTTGCAAATGGCAAGATCTCATTCTTTTTAACGTCTGAGTAGTATTCTGTTATATATATGCAATCGCCTCTTCTTTACCTACTCAACCTATTAGGCTGCTTCTATATCTTGGCTATTGTAATATTAATTTTGTATCCTTATCTTCATTGCCAATGCCATCTTGACTTCCAGGTTTTGCTGAATTTTAAGTCATCAGCATCAAAGCCACTTATAACGCAGAGTGCTAAAATAGCATGACTCCCTATTTGCAGAGCACACATTTGCAAATACCGATCCCAAAGTGGGACATTTCACCGAATAGCAGGAGTTGGTTCTGTCTCAGCAAACTGTCCCATGTCCTCTCCTCTGGCTTCCCAAGTTTACTGTCTTTTTCATCTTGAACAGACAGCCTTTGATGGGTCAGGAATTCCACAGATGGGGGGCCTGGGTGAAAGAAGTACAAATTAAGAAGAATATATTGGCAGCTACAACATAGTCATGGATGTCAAGCACAGCACAGGGAATAATAGTCAGCAGAATGGTAATGACTATGTATGGTGCCAGATGGGTAATAGACTTACCAGGGAGATCACTTTGTAAGTTACATAGATGTCTAACCACTATGTCGTACACCTGAAAAGAATATAATGTTGAATTTTTAAAATAAAAATAATAATTTAAAAAAGATGCTCTCGGGCACTCATGCCTCGGCATTCACTGGAAGCCTTTCCTCGCAGGTGTGCAGCCCCCGAGAGCGGATGAGACTCATTTGCATCCACGGGTTTCATTAACCACCCCATCCACCCCATTGCTTTTGCTTCGTTTTTATTTTAAAAGCCTAAGCATTTTTTTAGGAGCGATGCAGAAGGAATCTAGGTCTACATCCAGAGAGTGTTTTGTCAGGGGTTACATGGCTGGTCCATTTTCAGGGAAGGTTGGAAACACTAGGAAGAGTCTGTTTCGTGGCATCCGGCTAACCTCCTGAGCAGGGCTGGGGCCTGCCCTGCAGTCTCTGCCAGAAGCTCAGGGTTCATCTTCCTAAATGACAGTTAACAGGTGGAACGTCTTGAAGCCCCTTTAGCAGGACCTCTGGGTCTGTAAATCCGAAGTGGCTCTAGCGCTCTGAATTCCAAATCAGGCCTGTTTCCTTTATTAATCGTCGGGCAACAGTGATTTATCACACGGGCTTCCTTTCAGTCCTGAAAATGGAATTCATTTCCCAGGCCAATCAGTGTGGTCCAAATCAATTGGCCACGATACTTCCCTATTTCATGCTCCGCGTCACACTGATCTTTTAACTTGATTGTTCTGTTACCAAGTATTCACTTAAAAGCCTCCGCTGGTCTCTGGGCCTCACGAAAATAATATTAGCTCCTCGTGATGATCGTTACTGATCCTCAGATTGGGCTCTCAGATGACTGCATCCAGAAAGGGCATGAGCAGAGGAAAGGGGAAGGGTAGCGGAAATGTGAATCATCTAAGGCTGAGGTTACTGAACGGATGGAGAACAGGGTGATCACTGGGAGCCCATTCAAATGCAGGGTTCTGGGCCCCCCACACCCTCCAAATCAGTACCTCTGGGAATGGGAAAATGGTATCTTGAGAATCCTACAGGTGGTGACCCTAAGATTCTAGGAACACAGGGAGTGTCTCCCTCAGTCTAGGAAGACCAGCTTGTTCATTCATTTCACAAAGGTTTGTTGAGCACCTACTATGGGCCAGGTACTGTCATAGTCACCAGGGTTACATCATTGAACAAATAGACAAACACTGCTAACTTTGTGGAAATGGGGACCACTTAATTGATTGTGGAGCACATAAGAACATTGATTATAAACACTCATTGACCACTACTAGAATATCTTATTTAATCCTACCCTTCCTGTAATGAGTGGCAAGTACTAACCCCGTTTTAGAGATGGGAGAACTGGAACCAGAAAGGTTAAGTTACCTAAGGTCACAGCTGATGAGAGGTGGAGCAGAGGTCTGAACCCAGGGGTGCCAAACCATCTGCTGCAGTGCACTACAGACTGTCGATCTGCAGCAGCTTCAGGGTATAAGGCGAGGATAGTACATGGCTACACATGCAACTGGTTCTCCTGTTCAAGCGTTGAGTAGTTATTGAGCATGTGCCATGTGTAGACCCTTCCTCAGAGGTAGAGACCAAGGTGAATGAGGCATCACATTCAACAGGTGAGACTGACACATGAAGGCACAACATAACATGGGCAGTTAGAGCTGCAGTGGACAGGGAGCCCAGGCACACATGGCAGGAGCTCCTGGCCAGGGGCCCTACAAAGCATGCCTGACGAGGTAGAGGAGGCTAAGTAGAAGGACACCTGGGAGCTGGCCCGGCTGAGGGAACAGCATGGGCATGGGGAACTCGTTGTGCAGTAGCTCTCAAGGTCACTGCCTGGCTGGAGGGTTTAGGGGGACATAATGCCAGAGACGGAGGAGGGAGCCCAGGCAGGCTGAGCTTTGTTGGTGTTTGAAGGAGTTTGGACCTTCCTGAGGCCATTTAGAAGACATTGAATAGTTTGATAGTGTCAGACTTCCATTCCAGAAAGAACCTTCCTGCTGCAAGGAATTTGGAAAATGAATTTAGGTGAAGGGAGGGGCCCATGTCACCAGATCAGAGGTCATGGGAGGGCACATCCTCAGAGGCTATCTCCATGAGTTTGTCCAGGCGCTGGAGGTGTTCAAGAAGCTCCTCGAGATATATCCTGCCGAGGAACCGGTCAGCTAGGGCGGTGGCCACCTGAGAAGAATTAGTTACACTTTGGAATAGCTTCCCAAAGTCAAGAGTCAGTGGGGCATGCGCTGGTCTGGTGATGTCAATACTGGTAGCTGGAGCCGTGTCAGTTGCTGTTAATAATATTCAGGTAACTTGGACCCACATTTGCTGGCTGTGGCCCACTTGGTTTGTGCAAAAGGTCATGAGAGGGGAACACACACTATCCCCTGGGGCAGTTGGTTAGCTTTGGGGCATTTCTGCTGATAGCAGGAGGGAGTAAAGGACAGAGAGGCAGGCGCAGAACAAGTGTTAGCCCTGCTAATGGGTGCCACCTGGTGACCTCTTGGTGATAATGGTGTCAGGCACATGATAAAGACTTGTGATGGCAGGAAACACCCTGTGTTTACAGAGCAATTTTCTCAGCATGGGTTCAAAGTGCAAATTGCTTGTGTTAATTTGGAAATCCTCAGAGCAGCTCCGAAAGGTGAGAGTGTGTCTGTGCTTGCCTGGATGCTATTGCTGGAGTGTGGGGTACCCCATCGTGTCACATCTCTGTCATCATCGCCATCAACATTAGCACCGTCAGCAGCGCCATGTTCAGGATCATCTTTACTGTCCCCTTCCACCTCACAGAATCTTCTGAGGCCAAGCTGTGCTAACCACTTCGTATGCACATGTCCTTGGAGTGCCCAACAGTCCCTACAGGATTTGAACCCTGTTTCTTCTCTGTCCATCTCCTTGTCCACTCTTCTGTAGCCACAGTAGCTTCTGTGCTGTTTGACAATACCAGGCACCTGCCCACTACAGGACCATTGCACTGGTTGTCCTTTCTGACTTGAATACTCTCCCCCACCTTCTCTTGTCAGTTCCTCACTCACCTTCTTCACGACCCTGCTCAACTATCTTGTACTCAGTGAGACTCACCCCGACTTTCCTATTTAATACTAAAACTTTTCTCTCCGCCATAACCTCTGTTCATCTATATATATAAAACCCTAATATGCAAATAGACCAAAGGGCCGAACAACTGAACAAAGGGTTGCTATGACATGTGCTGACTACCAGGGGGTGCATGCGGAACATGGCGGGTGTTGACCATGGTGGGATAGTGGAACAGGTGAGCGGGGCCGCCAGACCAAGGTGGGGCACCAGTTGCTGTCATCGGGGCGAGCCTCTGGTGGTTACTGAAAATTCTTTGCTCCTGCACACCATGGTCTTCCTGGCGCTTGCATCTGCTGCTGGTGCTGGACCTGCTCACACCCGCTGCTGGTGCCAGAACTGCTGTTCACACCTGCTGCTGGCGCCTGGTGCCAGGCCTGATTGCTTGGTGCCATCAGCAGGTGCAAGTGGTGGCTGCCAACCCCAATCGCTCCTGAGGGGCGATTGTGGCAGCAGCCGCCACTTGCACTGCTGACAGTGCTGGCCCCAATCACTCTGCACCGTCAGTGCATGGGAGGGGTGGCAGTGGGAGCAGGGCTGCAGGCAGACAGGGGACCAGGGGCTGTGGCGGGAGGGGCCAGGCAGGGACACGGAGGAAGGAAGGGCTGAGACCTGCCCCTGTGCCCACCGCAGCCTCACAGCCCACAGTTCCTTTCACGGTGCATGAATTCATGCACTGGGCCCCTAGTTTGTAATTGTTTTACTTCCCCAACGCCATAGAACTCACCTTTTATACTCAAAATAATTTATGTCTTAATGTCTGTTTCCCTTGCTAGAATATAAGCTCCATTGTGGCAGAGAATTTTGTTTCTTTTATAATCTTCAGTGCCTAGCACTGTGCCAGGCAAGCATGGATGCTCAATTAATGTTGAATGTGAGATTATTCTAACCCTTGGAACATTCTATATGGCAGAGGTTATTTAGCCTCTTCTTATGGTTGAGGAAACTGAAGTTCAGAGACATTAATTCACTAGCCCCAGGTAACACAGCTGTGATTCCAAAGAAGTTCTTCCCTGATGGTCCTTGTTGAGTTGAATTGAGTGGGGGGCTTTGAGAGGGCATTTGGTTGGCTAAAATTACTCCTTGAAATGAAGAAAAAACCCCCATCTTTCTCAACTTCACTCTACATGTTTCCTCTGAGGTCAAGACTCTTCCCATTAGCAGTTGGTCGTTGATGTGCCATTTAAGCCGCAGATGAGCCAACCAAATTGGAAATCAGCAGATTTCAGAATATTAGGAAATGAGGTAAAACTTACAGGGGGAGTAACCTGCTTGATGAGAATGGGAATCATTCCCATTCATATGGGAATCATTGAAATTTGTCCTGTCTGTATGTATCTCCACTGGGATCTACAATTTCTACGTGGGAACCCCAAAAGATTTATTTATGAGCCTATGGGAAGCCAGTTTTTCCCTTCCTAGAATCTCTCCCTTATTCATCTGGAAGCAGCCTCCTGATTTCTCTTTGGAAGATCACCCCTCTCCACTCACAGGTCACGTGGTTGGGATGGGGCTGAACCCATCAGATCTAGAGCTAGGCGTGGGACTTAGTCTGGCCATTTGGGCAGTCCATCCTTGGGCCCCAGTGATTGGTTGAGGGATGGGTGCAATACACAAATGGGTTCAGTGAGAATTAGTCCTGGGACTTTTGCTGGAGCTCTCAGCTATCATCTTTCCAGCAGTTTTTAAGCTGGAAGAATGTGTGTCTGGGGCTCCTGGTGGAAACTATACCATGTGATGAACCTGTATAGGACTGAAGTCAATGAATAGGGAGGAGGAGAGCTGAAAGCTGGAAAGAAGTTGCTGACATCATTTGAACCTCTGGATCCAGCCATGCCTGAAATCCATCTCCTAAATTTTAAAGCTGCATGAGCCAACAAAGTGGCTCTTTTGCTCAGGCTGGTTTCAATTTGATTTCTGTCACTTGTAATCAAAATATTTTGCTTAATACAAATGGCCTTGGGTTTTAAGCTGGAGAAATAAACAAGTGGGATTACTTATGTGCCAATGCAATCCTAACAGAGAAGTCCACTAGAAGAAGTAGGGTTGGTTTCAGATCCACCTCAGTGGGAAGTACCTGATATACTAGGTACTTTATAATCACCTACATAGGCCTGTGTTCCTATTCCTTTAAATAGGGGTTTGAGCTGGAAGGTGGTTTTTCTGCATTTGGGATCCCTCTCAGTCAAACTGGAATGTAGCACGTTTGTTGCCTGGGCCCGCTTTCTTCCTCTTTTAGTACTTCCCTTCCCTGCATTCCCCCCCCCCCCCCCGTAAAAACTTGCTGTACTCCAGCTGGGCAGAGAACTGAATGCTTTTGTCAGCCCTTCTTTCCTCTGTATAGACTTCTCAACTTATTCTTGATTGTCCAGTTACCAGAACCTTAAGTAGAATAAACAGAATAATTCATACTAAAGTGTGAATGGCCAACAACTAAATGTTTTAAATGTGATAACTGAAAAAGGGCAGTACTCTGATCCAAACAATGGGAATTATAGGAACTGTTCAAAGCTATTGGAGGAGATCTTGAAGGCAATTCCTTTTTGAAGGAATGGGGAGAGCTCCAACATGTTTTTCATCTGTTTCAGCTACATGTAAGCTTAGCCCTCCTTTGTTGAAGAAGGGTGGGGGCATTTACCAAGCCTTTCATGCTGTAAAAAGTCAGATGGGAGTAAAGGAGCAATGGCAGCCTAACCTGGGCCTCTACGACATCTCTTCTTGCCCTTCCATCCACTGGGGCTGGGCGTTGACATGCTGCTGACTGGCAGCTGAGAATAGCTTGGCACTGGTCCCAGAGGCCGTCCTTCCCCACCAAGGACTCAGAACAGAACAGTCCATGCCCTTTAGCAGGAGGTTTCCCACCTAGCACCTGATAAGCTGGAGCTGAGTTTAACGAAAGCCCATCAGATGGGCTATGTTTTCAGGAGTAAGACTCCCCTATCGGTCCCAAGCGGGGGGGGGGGGGGGGTGATGGAGATACTGGTGAACTTAATGCATCGCTGGCTGAGACCCAGGCCCTGGCGACCCATTCCTCTCAAATTCCTCTGTAATCAGCTAAATTAGCCCATTGATAGAACAGCTCATCAAGGGGCAGCTCAGAGAGGGATTGATGGACAGTCACCTTTTCAAGGAGCTCTGGACCGGGGATAAATGGCCCATTTACTCATGAGGTTGCAGTTGAGTGCTCTTCTAGGTCAATAATTCTTCCTTTCTTGCCCTTACTCTTCCTGATCCCGGGCATAAGGAGGTCTGTGTCACGCCAGGTCTGACTGCTTCCCAAGCCGAAGTATAAAGCTGTGCTTAACCCACTCAGTGCTGACTGAGAACAGACATCCTCTGGGAAGAGAGGTCTTTCCTTTACACACAGTGCACACACCCAACTATAACATGAGGGGACCCTCCCTTATCCTGCAGGAGAGAGAGTTGGGAATCCTCAGGTTCCTGGAAGGTCTCCCATAGGCTAAGGGCACTCCTGTCATTGTTTTGTTTAGACTAGCAAAGGTCTAGCTGGGAATGATTTGAACTTCAAAGCTAGGTCTCTGCAGAATCCAGCGCCCATTTGTCAGAACCAACAAGAGTTACCCATAATTGCAGGAGGCTGTGATTCAGAGCTACCCATGTTTGAGGTCATGTACACAGACCTCCAAAGCTCACTTTACAGTCAGCATTGGATCCGCCATCTGGAGATCACAAATAGACACCTACAGGATGAATGAGGGAAAGACACAGGTGTTCCCACTGGCCCTGTGGTATGAGTGCCAGGACTTGTGGCCTGGGCTAGCGCATCCCGTGACCGGCACAATGCACGGGTTAAAAATGGCTGCCTTCAGTCTGTAGAAAACCAGAAACACCAATCAGAAAGGATATATGCACCCCTATGTTCATAGCAGCACAATTCACCATAGCTAAGATTTGGAAATAGCCTAAATGCCCATTGGCAGATGAATAAATTAGAAAACTGTGGTACATCTACACAATGGAATACTATGCTGCTGTAAAAAAGAAGGAATTCTTACCATTTGCAGCAGCATGGATGGAACTAGAGAGCATTATGCTAAGTGAAATAAGCCAGTCAGTGAAAGAAAACTACCACATGACATCACTCATTTATGGATAATAAAGACCATTATAAACTGATGAACAAAAATAGATACAGAAGCAGAGCAGCATCAAACAGACAGTCAAACTACAGCAGGAAGGCCGGGGAGGATTGGGGGAGGGGTAAGATATCAACCAAAGGACTTTTATGTGTGCATATAAGCATAACTAATGAACACAAAACACTGGGGGGGGGTAGGGAAGGCTGGGGGAAGGTCAAGGGGGGGAAAAAGGAGACATATGTACTACTCTTTGTCATATTTTGAGCAATAATAAAAAAAATGGCTGCTTTTCCAAACTGAGGCATAAGGGGACATGAAGGGCACTGGAGTGCCATGTGAGGTGGCACCAAGAGTGGCTTTCTTAGGACAAAGATGCAGGCAAAGAGTTTGCATGGAGTTGTTTCCTGATATGTGTGAGTGGGAGGAAGAGGATTTTCTGCATTAACATTATTTTACATTTTAAAAATATAGGTCAAACTTAATAAATTATATATGGTAAGTAAACATGTGACTCCTTCATCTAGTCCCTAAAATTTTATAAACTCAAGTATATATATATATATATAATTTTTAAATATTATTTTTAGATTTTCCCATTGGGAAAAGCATGGGATGACCTTATATGTGATGTCATCTTATATTGGAGTTGTCTTATCTTCAGCTATATATCTAAGGATCCTGGGTATTTTGGAAGGCACAAGGATGATTTCAGCAGAGACCTGGATAATTTTTCTTATGGACTTAGATTTAAGCATATTTTAACTGTCCTATTGTTTTTAATGTGCTTGGAAAGGCAAGCAAGGAAAAAAAAGGTGTATTTATTTCAGAGTAGCATTTCCCAAGGTGAATTCTGTTCTGGGATATGCTTCATAAGAAAAGGGTTCTGTGATCATATAAGTTTCAGCAGTGCTGTTCTCAATAGTCTTGGGGAATCAAATATACTTGGCATACCAAAGGCTCTGATAAGTCCTGCAATAAGGAGCATACTAAATAAAATTAACACTTTGTAATCGGGCATTTTCCTGCCAAACTGCATTGTAACGCGGGGCTTTTTTGACATTTTCTCGCCAAAATTCGACTTTCTGTAAAATATTCATATCTTTTTATCTATTTGATATTTTTCTATGAAACTCAGTGTTTTAGTTTAAAAAGAGGTCTCTATTTATTTACTTTGCAAAATATGTGTTATTGTATTTTTATGTACACAAAATTACTACATTCTAGGTAAACATATAAAAAACACTCTTTCACAATCAAAATAATTTTATTTATACAAAATTACAATATTTTTTCAAAATTTTCAACAGATATTATAAAAAAACTATAACCTAGTAGTGCTTCACTGTGTGGTAGCATTCAAAACACTTTCCTCTGTGCAGGGGTACATTGCAAAACTTGCACATGGACCGCGTTTCACTGCGTAGTTTATGAGCGACACAGACACGACAACGACATAAAACATTTTTATTTTTGCTGGTTCCAACTAGAGGTTCCAATGTATGTTTCCTCATGTCCATTGACAGTCTCCCTGGTGGATCCGATTTTACTCATTTCCCACAAAAAATGTGTTAATTTAACTTAGAACTCCCTAAAGTTATTATATCTAGAAACTCTTTTCTTATAAAGCACCTATCAGCTGCACATAAAGCAGAATGGTATCACAGAAACAATTCAGGAAACACTGAACTTAAGCTTTTGCAAAATTTCAAGGAATATCACAAATATGAAATAATTTGCACTCATCTTTGGTATGGGGAGAGCAGTTAGATATTTAATTGACCATGGTAAGGATCTATTCCCTTTCACTCCGACAAAGTAATAGGTCATTGCTGTGGCTAGGTAGACTTAGAATCAAATTCTGGCTTTGTTACTATGAGCAGTGTGCCCTTGAGCAAGTGTGTTCACCTCTTTGAGCCTCAGCTGCCACTTCTAAAAAGGGAGTCTATTAGTACTTACCTTAAAGAAGTTTTGTGAAAGATGAAATGAGCATCTGTCTTATCTTATCATCATCTTTGCCAGATTTCCTTATGGACTTTTTCTATGTAACACCAACAAGAAGTGCTTTCTGAGTGCTTAAGATGGGTCAAGCAAGAGAAAATGCTGTCCCTGCATCCTCTCATTTTACCCTCACACCATATTGTGGATGGGATGGGATGGGTACTAGAGCTTCTCCTTATTTTAAGATGAGGCAACCGAGACTCAGAGAGGTTAAGAAAATCCAAGGTCACACAGCTAGTAGTTAGTGGAGCTGGGATGTGAGCTCTGCTCCACCAGGGCCATATTCTTACTCATTGTTACTTACACATGCACACACATAGGCACACACACATATGCATTCACCCCCCCCCCCAACAATTTTCTGTCACCATATAGCAGGGGTGGGGAATATCTGGCCTGCTGGCCAAATAAAGCCCGAGAAATCATTTGGTCTGACCCTGACAAGGCATTAGGGGTGAGTTAATGAAATATTTGACCAAATATAGCAGGTAATTTTTGAGTTGATAATTTGTATGGCCCACAAATGATGTTATAAATAAACAAATGGCCCTTGGCGGAAAAAAGGCTCCCCAACCTTGCCATATAAGAACATATTCTCTAGTGGTCTGGGCTCGCCGTACCTCCTTACCAGCACGTCATGGATACCCTTCCTCACCAGGGCTCCTGGCACTAGTTCCTTCTTCCTAGCAGCTGCACACATTCCACTATGAGGTTGAACATAAAACCTGCTGATGGGCACTTGTCCATTTGCGATTCTTCCCTGTCCCTCCTTGGCCCCAGAAAGGCTGGCTTCTCCCAGCTCCCTGGCTTTCAGAGGAGAGTCAGAGAAGTGTCTCCATCCATCTAAGCTCTGTGGTCTTTAAAAATACATAACCCCAAAAAGAAGGCTCCATTAAACAACCTTATAAAATATGGATGGGTTGCTTACCGTGCCCCCTGGGCAAGTGCATCAGGGTCACCCCCTTGGAATGGCGCAAACTTTTCCTTTGTAGGTGTGTACTTTCTCTTCAGCCACTGGAGCTTCTGAGGTCTCCCTCTGTGTATTTATGAGAGGGGTTCACCCTGCCAGGTATGGGGTCTTGAATCCAATTACGTTGTGAACCTCAAATGGAAAGGACTCAAGTAATTTGCTGCACCACGAAGCATAGCTAAACGGGCCTGAATGTGTGTGTGTGTGTGTGTACGCTTGTATTAAGTCACTCACAAAGCCAAATGTGTTCAGATAAATGCTCAGTAAAGAAGTGAATCGATCAGCTATCTGTAGAGAGCAGGGCAGCTTTGTGGTGAAGGCCATGGACATGAAGCTAGACCATCCTGGTTTGGAAGTCTGGCTGTGCCATGTGCCAGCTTCATAATCTTGGGCAAGTCACTGAATCTCTTTGTGCCTCAGTTTTCTTATCTGGAAAAGGGAGACAATAAGGGTTCCCACCTCGTGGGGGTGATTGTAAGGATTAAATAAGTTTGAGTAGATCTTTTTGATGAATAAGTAGCCCTAACATGGTTTATTGTGATGCCGATTGAGAAGTCAGAGACTAGAAGGTCAACTTCGGAGTCTTTTTAAATTTTCTTCCCCATGTACATTTTTTTTTTCGGATTTTATTTCTTGTTGAATTAGGGCAACTTGTGTGGTTTAAGCAACTTAAAAATTTTTTTCCATTGACATACAACAATATATTAGTTTCAGGTGCACAACATAATTATTTGGTATTTGTATATATTGCCAGGGGATTGCCACAATGCAACTAATTAACACCCATAACCATACATAGTTATAGAATTTTGTGGGTGTGATGAGAACTTCTAACACTTACTCTCTTATCAGCTTTGAAATAGACCATACAGTCTATGGCCATAGCACCCTGAAGGTGCCTGATCTCATCAAATATACAATACAGTATTGTTAACTATGGTCACCACGCTGTACTTTACATCCCCAGGACTTACTCATCTTACAGCTGGAACTTCGTATATTGTGACCACCTTCACCTTTTTCACCAACTCCTCCTTTTCCTCCCCATTCTCCTGCTTCTGGCAACTGCTGATCTGTTCTCTATTTCTTTTCTCATATACATTTTATTTATTTAATTATTAATTTAAATTTTTACCTGAGCGTATTTTTTTCCATTGATCTTTAGAGAGAATGGGAGGGAAAGAGGAGGATTGGGGGGAGAGAGAAAGATCGATGTGAGAGAGACACATCGACTGGTTGCCTCCTGGGAATCAAACCTGTCCTTGACGAGGAATCGAGCACTTGACCCTTTGATCTGAGGGCCAATACTCTAACCACTTAGCAACTGACCAGGGATCCCCTTGTACACTTTAAAGCTGGAAGGTACCAGGCAGTATCAGAGGCTAGAATTTTCTCCCTTTAGGTAGATGAAGGTTGGAATGATATAGGATATAATGTCCCCTCGCTTCAGGAATCCAGGCTCATGCTGCCTCACCCAGAGAGAGTCTCAGGACTGAGTATGTGTCTTGGGGACTTTGCTGTACCTTGTGCTGGCTCCCCCAACCCTTGGGAACTGTCGGTCAGTGGATGGATTACTTGCTACCCATAAAGCTGAGCTTTCAGAGGGGCCTCGCTAGTTGGCTGAAACTGCCTTCTTCATTTATGGGAAATGCATGCTGTTGAACCGTGGATTTTCATTTGAAGGAAAAAAGCCTTGCCCTATTATGGAGTCCACTTAAAAAAATAGAGCAAGGGAGAGAGTTTTATTTCCATATGGATTAGGTTAAGAAATACGTGTGTGCATATGTGTGTGAATGTGTACACACACATAAGAAAGAGAAATGGCCCTATTATAGGAGGCCTCATTAAAGAGGCCTGGAAAAGGTTAATCCATTTGCAGACTATACATCTTAATCTCCCCGCACGGCACACTAACCTGGAGAGAGAGATGGAATCTAGGGCCACAGAGACCCTGGCTCCATTCCAAGCCCCGGATCAAGTAGAGCTTGCCTTTTCCCACCGGCTACCCCTCATTAGCACCACATATTAACCTGGAGAAACTGTTCTCCCAGGGGTCACCAGGAAATGGGAGGACACGGCAGCAGAGAGGAGTGAGGGAGCCCAACTCACCCCTAGGGCCGCCTCTCATTTGCTGGCAGGTGCATGTGGGGCCCCTGGAACCTGGGAGAGGAAGCCAGGAGTGTGTTATAGCTGAAAGTAGTGCTGATAGGTTGCACGGCCTTTCACCTGTTGCTGGCTGGTTCCCATCTGCGCTAACAGCTTCCAACTGGCCTCATTACTGGAGAAACTGGAGGCCTTGGGACAAGAGCCTTAGGCTGGCTGTGCACACAGCCTGGCTCCTCCTCTAGGACGTCTTCAGGTTCCATGCCGAGTGTGGGAGTAGGCAGGCGAGGCATTCCGCTTGACCCTCTTCCCAAAGTGCAGCCTGTGACTGGTGACTCATCCTTCTGATCCTCAGTCTCCCCATGTGGAGGTGTGTGTGTGTGTG
>PVJC01007374.1:0-51683 GCA_004026665.1 Murina feae | reverse complement strand
AGTTCCTAGCATTTGCAGTAGCATGGATGGAAATGGAGAACATAATGCTAAGTGAAATAAGCCAGTCAATGAAAGAAAAATACCACATGTCGTCACTCATCTATGGATAATAATAACCATTATGACCTGGTGAACAGAAACAGATTCAGAGGCAGAACAGCATCAAACAATCTGTCAAATTAAAGCAACAAGGACAGAGAGGGGATGGGGGGGACGGTAATAGATCAACCAAAGGACTGTTATGCATGCATTTAAGCATAACCAAAGGACACAGACCACTGGGGGGAAGGGGAGGCTGGGGGAAGGGCAGGGGAAAAAAGAGATATTTGTACTAATCTTTGTAATACTTTATGTAATTAAATAAAAAAAAAAGAACCAGCTAGAAATTAAGCATACACTGACTGAAATAAAGAATAATATACAGAGATCCAACAGCAGATGAGAGGATCACAAGAATCAAGTCAAAGATATGAAATATGAAGAAACAAAACCCACCCAGCCAAAGAGCCGAAAGAAAAAAAATCAAAAAGTATGAAGATAGTGTAAGGAGTCTCTGGGACAACTTCAAGCGTACCAACATCAGAATTATAGGGGTGCCAGAAGAAGAGAGAGAGCAAGATATTGAAAACGTATTTGAAGAAATAATGACAGAAAACTTCCCCCACCTGGTGAAAGAAATAGACTTCCAAGTCCAGGAAGCGCAGAGAATCCCAAACAAAAGGAACCAAAGGAGGACCACACCAAGACACATCATTATTAAAATGCCAAGAGCAAAAGACAAGGAAAGAATCTTAAAAGCTGCAAGAGAAAAGCAGTTAGTTACCTACAAGGGGGCACCCATATGACTATCAGCTGATTTCTCAAAATAAACTTTGCAGAAGGGAGTGGAAAGAAATATTCAAAGTGTTGAACAGCAAGAACCTACAACCAAAATTACTTTACCCAGCAAAGCTATCATTCAGAATTGAAGGTCAGATAAAGAGCTTCACAGACAAAAAAAAGCTAAAGGAGTTCATCACCACCCAACCAGTATTATATGAAACTAGGGGCCTGGTGCACAAAAATTTGTGCACTCAGCGAGGGGAGGAAGGGGTCCCTCATCCTGGCCTGTGCCCTCTCACAGTCTGGGACCCCTGGGGGGGATGTCCACCTGCTGCCATGCATGGCCAGCCTGAGTGAGGGGCTGAGGGCTGTTTTCAGGCTGGCCACAGGTCCCTCAGGGTTCGTGCACTGGGGGGTGGGATGGCTGGTGAGTCCAGGCATGGACGTTTCCAGCCGGGTGGTCTACCATTGCACATACCTAGTGGGCCTCCACCGCTGAGGGGACACACCTGGTGCAGAGTTGGGTGGCAGGCCAGGGGGTGGACGCTGGTGCATGGTCCCTTGGAGGGGCCTTGCTGCTGAGCGGACACACCGGGGGTGAAACCAGGCATACACTTGCACACGCCCCACGGAGGCCTCCAGGGTGGAGCCAGGTGGCTGGACCTGTGGCAGACACTCTGCGCAGGGGCAGAGGGTGCTCTGGCATGACCCAGAGGAGGTACCCCCCTCAAGCCCACGCCACTGAGCCTCTGAGGTCATGTGGGCCCAATTGCCCTATTCCCAGGCCTCACAGGGCCAGGCCGGGCTGCCCGGCTTCCGGCCTTGAGGCTGCTCACCGCTGTCTGGAACCACCGCAGGCACGATTGCTCTATTGCCAGCCCCAGCCTCAGGGCCGGGCAGGCTCCCAGCTGAGACCGCCCAGAACCAACCACTGGCGCGATCTCTCTATTCCCAGCCCCATCTCTCTATTGCCAGCCCTGGCCGCAGAACCAGGGGCCTGGACGGCCTCCCGGCCCTGCAGCCGCCTGCCACTGCCCGGAACCGACCGCAGGAGCACACGAGGGCGGAGACCAGGCTTCCGCCCTCGAGTGCCCCGGCACGATCGCTCTGTTGCCGACTCCTGCTGCCACTGCCCGCCTGCCACTGCCCGGAACCAACTGCGGGAGCACGCCAGGACGGAGGCCAGGCTTTTGCCCTCGGGTGCCCCGGGCCTCCGCCATCTTGGCTGGGCTAATTTGCATACCATTGTTCTGATTGGCTGTTGGGCCTCCCAAAGAAACGGTTAATTTTACTATTCCGCTTTTATTAGTTTAGATGCTGAAAGGTATCCTTTGAGAAGAGGATGAAGAAAAAGTAAAGATAAAAATTATGAACAACAAATACATATCTATCAACAAGTCAACCTAAAAATCAAGTGAATAAAAAATCTGATGAACAGAATAAACTGGTGAATAGAATAAAATCAGAGGCATAGAAAGGGAGTGGACTGACAATTTTTGGGGGTAAAGGGTGTTGGGGGTGCGGAAAGAGAATGAACAATGATCGTACACCTATGGTTGAGGACAGTGGGGGGGTGGGGACAGAGGGTGGGGTGGGAAATGGGAGGAAGGGAGCTATGGGGGAAAAAAAGAGGAACAATTGCAATAATCTGAACATTAAAGATAAATTTTTTTTAAAAAAAGAAACTTAATATTGATTCAATACTCTTACTTAATAAATAGCCCTATTTAAATTTTGCCAGTTGATATATATATATATATTTTTTTTTTTTTTTTGGGGGGGGGGTCAAGTTTTTCTCCTGCTCCAGGACCCATTCCAGGATTACACACTGCATTTAGCAGTCTCTGTAGACTTCTCTGATCTGGAACAGTACTCAGTGTTTCTTGTTTTGCATGACTTTGACATTTATGAAAATTACAGGCCAATTTCTTTTTCGTAGAAACTCTCTTGATTTCGGGGGGTTGTCTGATGTTTCTTCATAATTAGACTCAGGCTGTGTGTTTTTTGCAGGAATCCTACATTAAGTATTATTGTGTTCTTCTTAGTGGGTCACATCAGAAGATGCATGACACCAATTTGTTAAAAAAACTTTTTTTAAGCTGGGAGTTTCATGTGGGAGGGGAGTTTTTTTCATTTTCATGGGATTTGGGCTTTTTAAGACCATAAACAAAGGGAAATAATTACAAAATTACCAAGATACTGGTAATATAATCAACTTATATTAAAAAGTTGATTTTCTATATTTGCAGTTTTCATCTAAATTAATTTTAGTTACATAATAGAGAACCTTAAAAAAACTATTCCTACTCACAACTAAAGACTTCTCAAGTTTGAAAAGTTTTTGTAAAGCATTTTAAAGAGGATGCAAATGTCTTCACTCTGGAGCCCACATGATGTTGTTGTTTTTCTTGAAAGAAAAAAAACTCATGAAAATCACCGTTTTGATATTATGCCAGGCAGAACTGTAAGGGCTAAACTAGAAAACTAGATCAAACAATGGAAGAAAAGAAAAAGAACCCAGAACGCAACTCTCCTGACCTTTACTCCAATACTTTCTCACTACATTGTGGTTCTCATGAGTCACTATTTGGAAATAAATCTGGCTTTTTTTTTTTTTTTAAGTAAAGAAAGCTGTTAGTCAATGACTATATACATTTAACATATTTCATGGAGCCCTCAGAAGAGCACCACGAACCAGATTCAATGACAATGCACTTAAAAGTAACCACCTAGGAATTATTTGGGGCCACTTTGGGGCACTGTAGTGTTACTGCCAAGCAGTAGATGGCACTGTTAATATTCGTTGATTTTATTATAAAATCTGGAAAAGGGAAGTAGTATTCCAGGGATTTACTATGTGGTTGTTCCAATTAAAGTTAGTGACACTTCACTTATTTTTTAAAGTCCTATCAATGGTCTGATCTCTACGATATTTATTTAATTTATTTTAAAAATATTTTTATTGATTTCAGAGAGGAAGAGGGATAGAGCGATAGAAACATCAGCGATGAGGAAGAATCGTTTATCAGCTGCCTCCTGCACGCCCCACCCTGGGGAGTGAGCCCGCAACCTGGACATGTGCCCGGACTGGGAATTGAACTGTGACCTCCTGCCTCATTCACTAAGTCACACCATCTGGGCTATGATGTTTACTTTCATGTCCCCTAACATTATCTGGCTGTGGAAGTTTTATTTTTTGTTTTATTTGTTTTGTTTTGTTGCACATACAAATAATGCAACTTGTAAACTTTATTCCAAGAGTACTTTATTGGGGGCATTGGAAGGCATGTATTACTCATCTCAGATACTCAGGAAGACTCAGGAAGATAGATAGATAGATAGATAGATAGATAGATAGATAGATAGATAGATAGATAGTCTCTCATAACCTTTATACATTTCTTAGCTAAAAAGAATACTTTAGAGCATTTCATACTTTTGACCTGTTTGTATGATGCTTACATAGAATTTTAAAAAATGTATTCCATTTTTCTATGTTTTATTTAGTTGTTTAAAATAACTAGATTGTTGATTGTTTTCCTTTAGATAAAAATAAGCCAGTCAGAGAAAGATAAATATCACATGATCTCACTCATTTGTGGAATATAATGAACAACATAAACTGACGAACAAAAACAGATCCAGAGACAGAGAAGCATCAGTCAGACCGTCAAACCTCAGAGGGAAAGTAGGGGACGGTGGGGGTAATGGGGAGAGATCAACCAAAGGACTTTTATGCATGCATATAAGCCTAACCAATGGACACAGACACCAGGGGGGTGAGGGCATGAGTGGAGGTGTGGGGGCAATGAAGAGATAAGGACACGTATGTAATACCTTAATCAAAAAGAAAAAAATATCATGAACATATAAGTGTTTCATATTTCATGACATCATTTTTAATTTTTTTAAACGAGTGGGTAAGATATTTTATAAATCACAAGAAACCTTTAAAAAATCTGGAAATAACAGCATCTCCATAATCCTTAATGAATTCAGGTCTTGATTATTTGCATTGAATGAAAACTTTACTGGCTCATCATATCACCTTTTAAACACCTCACTTAAATTATGCAGATAAAAATTACATTCTGTTCCTTTATTTTAAAAAAGCATAAAGAAATACTTAAAAACTATGTTTAACCAAATCCTTCAGAGGTGAAAAATAATAAGTAAGGAAATGGAATTTATTTTTGCTTCTTTTAAAAAATAAAATAATTTAGTTTTTCATCTCAGGGTGGGGGAAGTTTACACCTTCTACAACCATGACATCATATGAAATATTGACATCTACTATCAACCTAATTAACTATTTGCTGTTCACATTGTGGTGAAAGTACATTGAGACTTCTTTTATACTCTTATCACTTGTTTGATAGCAAATTGCCTGGCATCTGTGTATTAAGGCTTTGATCTATCAAATACTCTATCAGTTGTTGGCTCAGGCACAGGAGACTGCAGAGTACACAAAGCTGTCGCTGCAGACTCCAGGGGAGAAAAGAGGCTGTGGATACAGCCTCTAAGTCAGTCAATATTTGCATAATGCAATGATAATGCTTTCTTTATGTTAGATTGTTATTTCACTGAAGCAAGTAGGAAACTTCCTTTTTAAGAACTTGGTGTATTTTTTTTAGAAATTCTTGCTCCTTCTCCCCTTCACCTGGTATATATATGGCCTGTTTTCTTTCATCTCCCTTCGTTTTCCTTCCTGCCTTCAACATTTGACTATACACAAATGCAACATGATACATATTCCTGAGGAGTCCACATTGTTTTTCAAGATGTATATGTAAAGGAATTTTGATAAAAAATGATCTTGCCTACAATATGTCAAAATCTTAAATCAAACTTGGCTGCTTTATTTGTATATCTTAGATATAAAAGCTTCTTGTTTTATTCCTATTTTCTCATCTTCAGTTATTTGGTTTGTAAACTCAAAACACCAATGTCTTAATTCTACTTACTAGTATAGACATCTTTTAACATTACACACAGGTTATGAAAAATAAATCTTAAAAATTAATATTTAAATGAAGGCAATTGATAGCTATGTTTATCTCCCAGCAAAAGTTAAAATTTTCTCTATCATATTTGTTGTTTCACATTATTTTAGAATTTATGGCTTTTGCACTGAGGATTTGATATTCATAAGATTCTGTTTATACCTATCAAATGTTTCCAACCACATTCTCTTACGAGATTCTCTTTCTCTTTCCACTTCTTTTGTTTTTAACATATGAATGGGAGTCACTGGTAATAAAACCACCACACTGATATTCCCTTTAAGTCATTCAACCAACATTTATGAAGTGGACCATCAACCACAGTGCTATTTGCCGGAGGGAACATACAAGACACACTCTTTCTTCAGAGCGTGTACAGCTCAGTTGGCCTGTAACATCAAGTAAGTAACATGAAGGAATATAGGAGTTATGATAAAGCTCTGTCTAATGTATACTCTAGGCACAAACGAAGAAATGGCCAGTTCTAGTTGGGCTGAGTGGTCTGGTGGTCTTCAAGGCAAAGGGAGCGCAGTAAAGGTGTTGTGAAAAAAAGCATCCAGGCAAGGAAAGCAATAGGAGCAAAGGTAATGTATAGCATAACCAGGACATTAAGGACAGTTTGATTATTAAAAAGTTATCATGGGCTGGAGTTGGGATGTAAGGAGGATTAAATATTTGATTAGTTTGTAATCTTTAAATAGATATAAATAGAAATTAAACCCATGGGTTGAGTTCACACAAGAAGAACATGTATGGTAAGAAAGATAAGCAACAATCCTTGGGGAACACCAACTTAGAAGGATTAATCAAAGAAAGAGGAATTAGCAAAGGAGATTGAGAGGTTGAAGGAAAAACAAGAGTGACAAGAGTGAAGAATCTTAACATTTTTTTGCGGGAAATGAGTAAAATCGGATCCACCAGGGAGACTGTCAATGGACATGAGGAAACATACCTTGGAACTGGCAAAAATAAAAATGTTTTACGTCGTTGTTGTGTGTGTGCCGCTCATAAACTATGCAGTGAAACACGGTACATGTGCAAGTTTTATAATGTACCCCTGCACAAAGGAAAGTGTTTCGAATGCCACCACACAGTGGCAGGAAAACGCCCGCTTACAAAGTGTTTTAAAAGCCAAAGGAAGAAATAATATCAATGAAAGACTGTTCCACAGCTTCAAATATTTGAAGAATAAATAAGACAAATACTTAAAAGATTTTGTTTTCAATGACTATTAGGTAGTTATTTATGACTCCAACCAGAAGAGTTCCAATGAAATTGGGAGTGAATGAAGGTAATAAGCCACACTACTGAAAGTCAGAGTGAATGGAGATGACAAGGTGGCTATAGAATATTCCTTCAAGCCATTGACTGTCATGGTAATATGAATGACAGAGCTAAAAAAAAACTTATGGTATTTCTGTGTCAATACGCATGTGCATTTTAAATATAGAGAGATAAGAGTTGGTTACATCATTCCAAAAAGGTTCTATTCATTCATGTCTACAATTGTGTATGAGAGTATACATTTTTCTACCCCTTTTCAATTATATATTAACATACCTTCTAAGGTTTGCTCATCTGATGACAAGAACTCTTTTAATTTGCAACTTCCTGCTTATTAATGAGGTTAAACATATTTTTTGGCTATTTGTATTTCTTCATTCTTGTTTTGCTCACTTATAGTCTTTGTTCGTTCTCCTATTACATTTGTTATTTTATTTATCCTTTTTTTTCTGCTGTATATGTTGAAAACATTTTCTTCTGGACTATAGTTTGTGTTTCAGCTTTGTTTATGGTGTGTTTATGACAACCATATATGTCAGTCTTTACCTTCATAAAATTTTTAAAAAATATTCTTATTTGTTTTATTATAATACTAGAGGCTCAGTGCAAGAAATCGTGCACTCAGAGGGTCCCTCAGCCCGGCCTGAGCCCTCTCGCAGTCTGGGAGACCTCAGGGGATGTCCAACTGACAGCAGTCAGACATCCTTAGTGCTGCCTCAGAGGCGGAAGAGACTCCCACCACCTCCGCTGTGCTCGCCAGCCAAGAGCCCCCTTAGGCTTCTGGCTGAGCAGCGCTACTTTTATGGGAGCGCACTGACCACCAGGGGGCAGCTCCTGCATTGAGCGTCTACCCTGGTGGTCAATGCGCATCATAGTGACTGATCATTCTGTTATTCAGTTGATTTACATATTAGCCTTTTATTATATAAGATTTTAAAGATTGTATTTAATTTTTTATAGGTGTGATGTAATATAGTGCAAAAACTTTATTCTTATAAAATGGATTTTACTATTCCAACACCATATATTCAACACCTATTCTTTTCCTAATGGCTTGAAATGTCACCTTTATCATATACCAAATTCTATATATATAAGAGTGTGCTTTCAGATTTTCTATTTGTTCTATTAGTATATTTGACTATTCCTGCACTGTTTTACATAATGCAACTTCAGATAATATCAAATACTATGTTTGATATCTGACAGGATAAATATTCTTCATTTTTTCTCTTTTTTTTTCAAAAAATTTGAAGGTATATTCTTGCTCACTCTCTTCTTCAGATGAATTTTAGGATAAGCTGGTCAAATTGCATTAAAGATCCTATTAGAATTTCAATTGATAGTACATTAGCTCTGAGGTGAAAATCTTTATCCTAGGAAGTCTTCCCAGTCAGAAACTTGTCCATTAATTTTCTCGAAGCCTGTTTAAAAATAGTTTTCTTCGCATGACTTTTATTTTTCTTGTTTTATTTATTTCTAATGTTATAGTTTTCACTTCTTTTGTGCATATAAACCTTTCCCCCATCGCACTGCTTGTTGTGAATGTACCAGTTAGGAACGTATTTTACTACAAACAACAGAAGTCACAACTGTGGCTTAAAGAGACAGGAGTTTATTTTCTTCATGTAACACAAAGGCCGAAGGTAAGCAGCTGCGGGTGCTGGCTTAGCAGCTTGGTGATGGTAGAGGATGTGTCTCTTTTGCCCCTTGTGGCCTTATTTTCAAAAGGCACCCAGTCAGCTCCAGCCCCACGTCAGCATCTGACAGGGAGAAAGGAAGGGGAAGTTGTGATGCTGTATCAGGAAAGCAAAAAGCTCCTCCGAAGACGCGGCCCACTTCTCTTAGCCAGAACTGTGTCACACCACCACCTCCGCGTGCCAAGGGCTGTGCAAGGGCCAAGGGGGATGAGAACGAGGGTTAGGTCAGCCTCACAGCAGCGTCTTCCTACCTGGCTGTAGGAAAGCTGTGGATTTGTGCGTATTGATCCCATAACAGCTGTCTTGTTAAACACTCGCTAATTTTAGGAATGTGTTAGTTGACTCCCTCACGTTGTCCAGGTGGACGGTTGTGTGTCTACGATAATGACTGTCTCTTCCTTGCAAATATATGTACTGTGTTTTTAAAACCGTTTTTTTTTTTTTCATTTAGATCTTTTTGCACTAGATAGTATCCTATTTTTGTCTTATGGATACAATAGTCTCTTAAGTCTTTTTGAATATATTAATCAGAATTTATTTTTTTACATTTTCTTCATTCATTTAATTATTTTTATCTACATGGAATCTTTTTGTTATTTGTCCCTGTCGTTAATCGCTGTTTGTTTTCCTTCAATATCTGGCAAACCTCACTTGCTTATTTAACATAAATAATGATGGAAAGACTAGTTACATTAATATAGGCAGCTAAGACAGGTCTCCTCTGAAGCAGTGTTCACCCGCTTCCCCTGACTAGGAGTGCTGACTGAGACTGGCAGGCTCCATTTGAGGTACCCGGGCTTGGAGCAGCCGCCTGTGGACTCACTGCTTCAACCACTCCCCACTGCCAGAGTAAGGAAGACTTAATTCTGCTGCCAAAGCAGGTAGCGCATTTGCCCTCTGGGCAGAGTACTTCCCATCACCTTCCCCTTCCCTGTATGCTCTGCATTCCACCTTCCTTCTTTTTCAGGGCCTTACATCCCCTCGAGGAGCCCACTTCCAGGATATTTCTTGAGAGAGAGAGGTCCTGAGGGTTTAGCCAGGGGTTAAAGGCAGCTCCTGCCAGCAGCTTTTTATTAACAAAGGAAAGGGGACGCTTGCCAGTATTTGCTGTTCCAAGGGCAGTTCTTGAGTGAATCTCAAGTTCCCGTCAGGGCCTACTCCCAGGGCGAGACTTCTCTGAATATGTCTGTCTCTTCTGCTCTTGCTTTGGGGTGTGTTCTTTCCCTCTGATCTTGTTGTCAGTCAGTAGTCCCTCTCTTTGCTTTCCTATCTTCTAGGCTTCTTTAGAATTTCTTAGCTGCTGATGAAAATTTCCTATATTTTGTAGTATCCTTATGAGTATAGTTTGTTAAAAACACCTGTCTCTTCAGATAGTTCATATTTCTGGGGTTGTGGCCAGGAGTAGACGCATGTGTTTGCCCTGCTTTCTGATCTGCACTCCTCGGGAGGGATGCTTATCATTTACATGCGGCCAATTGGTTGTCCTTCACAAACCAAACAAAACTCATCTACTCATCTGTGAGGTGAGTAACTGTTAAGTAACCATTCTGTGCTCTGTTTGATGTGCGATGATGCATTTTTAGGCTTTATCATAATGAAATTAATGCTGGTGCCTGGAAGTATCGACTCAGTGTCTCCCAAAGTGCACCCCCCCCCCACGGGTGTTCGTCCGCTTTCTGTGTGATTGCCTCCCCTTGGGGACAATTTCTTTAAAAAACTTTTTTAAACTAAACATTTTCTGACAATAGAAAAGTTTCTAAAAGTGATGTTTAAATAACAGTGATGCCTGGAATCATAAGCAGAAGTTCAGTTTACTGTATTTTGTTGTTCTTTTTTTCCCCGTTCTTTTGGGAAAAAGGATAGAAGAATCTTTTCTGTTTTGTTTTGTTTTTTTCAGAAATGAAATCGTTTGTTAAAGGAAACTATTATATTATCATAGCAATATATTTCATTTTCTATTTAACCCACCTCCAGGGGTGACTGTCTATCCAGCAGTAAAGTCCTGGAAGCTTCTCAAATGACTAGATTGATACATTCACTGCAAAATGAAGACTAATCTTGCTGACTATGGACTGTAAGACCAATTCCTCCTCTTTATGAACTGATGGCGCAAGCTGTAGAGTTAGATTTGAAAATGAAAAGGTATGAAACATGTTGGTTTCGATGGTGACCTCTGGTCTGCTACCCTTAAAAACTTGATTCTTATCATCATGTTAAAATTCTACAAAAATTGTGCCACGTGAAACAAGCATCTGAAGGTTCTAAATAAAACATCATACGCTGAAATTAGTAAAGTTAAATGGCACCTATAATTCAAAGCTCTTCTAATTTAATAGTGTCAAATATTTCACAAATGAGAACACTTATTAATTACTTCTCCTTATTTTATTTATCTACGCATGTTACTTGGAAAGTACAATAATGTTACAACCTTTGGTGCAGGTGAGATTGAGTAAATAATCATGCTAGAAACAGAATAGCTCAGTATAATATACTTGAAAATAACAGCAAGTTTACCTTAGCTTAACATTCCAGGAATTATTAGTTAAATATTACTGACTTAGATATATATTTCTAACACTTTCCTCAGAAGAAGAAAATTTAAGAACATACATGGATATAACTTAGTCCAATTTGATCTAGTTTGTAAGTTAATCAAGTTTGGAGGAGGCATAAAGTAGACTATTTGCTAAAATGGAGGTTTAGAATTATTTAAGAGGAAACAATAATATCATATATGGATTTTCACTCTGTTTAGTCTTTGATTATGCATTTCACATTTATTACTGAATAGTTAATATACCTAGAACTGGGCATCCTAATGGCCAAAAGGTAGTTTAAGAGTCTGGACAAACACTTCTGCAGGCCCAGAAATGCTGTCAGAATTCCCTCCAAAAAGATCTGAATGTTTGTCTTTATTTTAATTTAAATCACACTGTAATTTGCTAAGGCTTTAAAATGCAATTTAATCCTGTTCAGTTTCCAAAGAGGGGTAAACATACAATGAAATGAATTAACTAGGCCAATCATAATCAAACAGCAGAAAGTCAGGCAGACCTATCATATGTGAAAGGTTTTGCAAACAGATCTCATCCTGTCTGGGAAAATGTGACGCTGTGTGTGTGTGTGTGTGTGTGTGTGTGTGTGTGTGTGTGTGTGTGGTAACTGGGGGAGGTGAGATATCCCTCAGGAAAGAGCTTTTTTCCTTTTATGGATTCTGTTCACATGACTTTCAATAAGGTACCAACAAAGTTGTCATTATATTTTGTGAGTAGCTAAATGATTCCGGTTGCTGAATACAAAATTTAAAGCCACTATGAAGACAGCTTCTTCTCATCACATGCCTTGGCTAAAGGTGACACTCTTATTCTCTCTGAAGATAATTCATTCATCCAATAAAATGACATTGAATCTGGGAAAATCACTGAGTATTTTCTAAACTCAAGCTAAGAAATGTTGCTTTGAAGGGGAAGCAGCGTAACATCAGAAACGAAACAGAGGGGCCAGAGCAAGACAACATAGCCCTGTAGGTGGACTTGGTTAATGATTATTTATGTGACCTGAGGCTAAAGTGAAGTTATAAGTGACCTAGTTTCAATGAACTCTGGTTTTCCTTATCTGTAAAATAGGGATAATAGCCACATGATGTTGATTTTAGGATTAAATCAGCCAATATAAGCAAAGTGTTTAGCATACTACAAGGCACATTGTAAATGCTCAAGAAAGATGAACAACTATTATCATTAAAGCAGTCAAAATACTAAACTATTTCTTCATGCAACTAATACTAATTGTACATGTACTGTGTGTCTAGCCTTGCTAGCTACTAGGAATTAAGAATCTGCACCTCTGTTGGCTAGAGATGGCAATTTCCACTTCTTAACCTTACTTTAAAGACAAAACTTCATAGTGCATCATTCACTTAAAAATATCTACCCATTGCCACATTTAAAAAAGTTTAAGACTAATAACTTTTAGTGATACTTAATGGACAGCTACAGCAGCAGATTTTAAATTTAAGTACACGTCAGGTGGCTTATGTCTCAAAATATGGGCAGTAGCGTTTCAATCAGGATTGTAGAAGGAAGAAAGGGGCCAGTGTTACATGGCTCTGTGATGCTTTTGCATGGATTATTATTTTTACTTTTGCTTCCCTTCCCATTTTAAATCTGATACATGTTAAGATTGTCATGGACATAGCGTCCGCCTCCTAAGACAAAGTTTTGCTTCTGTATGAACATGGATTTCCTGTGACAGTTATGTTGCCTGTGTGTCTCTAGCAGCTGGAGGAATAATCCCATCAGGCGGGGGGATGAGCCCCGTCCCACTCTGTCCCTCGAGTGCACGCTGAGCTCCACCTTCCTGGGAGAACGTGCTTTGGAGCAGGGTAGACTGTGGGCAAGGGACTTGTCTGGGCTCCCATTAATCTCCAAAGATGGGAGGGTAATCCCTTTACAAATATGGGATGGGGGCTGCTCAGAGGCTGGCAAGTAATAAACAGAGGGAGTTTGCATGTGTTTTTTTTTTAATCTTGGATTCCTCCAGCCCTTCTCTCTGTAGTCTTCAGCAATAACTTAGCCTTTGCTTTCCTCTCTGAAGGATTTAAATGGAATGACCTTAATTCTTGCTTTGTTTGCACTCTATCTTTTAAGGAGCTGCAATGAAGACCTAGACAAACAGTAGATTAACAGTGGTACCTTTTATAAAGCTGATTAGTTCCTAAAATATGCTGAAGGGAAACAAACAAAAAAAATAGTGGAATGGAGGCTGAGACAGAAGCCTTTGTCGGAGACTTTGAAACAGCTCCATTCCTTTCAGTGGTTGCAGATATTGACCTTCCAGTGAAATGTTTCCTTTGTGTGCAAAGCCTTTGCCAGGAGAGCGTTTATGGTATTAATCAGGCGCCTGGTAAGTGTTTTTAAACAAATATTACTCACTGCCTAATTTTGGTTTAAGGGGAGAATTGTACTAGGGGTGAATTCAGAAAACATTTGATTATGCCTCATCTGCTGCTCCTTGTAGCAATGGCTATCAAGTGGCTGACAGTGTCAGAATCTGAATTCCAAAGACGCTGTTCCCTGTGGAATCATCAAGAGGAGCACGGCCTTCTTAAGTCTCCTTCAGCGCCTCCGGATTTGCAGGAATTTATAGAGAAACTTCCACGACACCTCAGCGACATCCAAATGAAAGCCAGAGCATTATAGTGTGACAGAACCGAACGTGTGCCACTGGGAAGGAAAAAATATGTATACAGCTACACGGAAACTAGCTGGGCTTCAGCTTCTGTTTCCTTCAAGGGATGGGAGCATGTTACTGAAACTGTTCAATTCAATTTAACGTTAAATAAAACTGTGAAAGGCTAGGGTGCATTAATAAGATGATCCATCTGCTTATAATAATAGGATAATTCACATCTTCATTGTCAGAGCAGAAATCCTCTGATAAGGTCAATCATTAAACTCGATATGTTTCATTCTTTGGTGCCGTCTTCTTAGATGCTCACTGCCACTCGTCTGCCCTTCTTTCCCACTATGCACCTATATTGCAAATTTAGTTCCATTAGGTAGATGCTCACACCATTATGAAGCCTGATTCCATCATTTTCAAAGTGCTAAGCCATTTAAATACAGTGCAATCTTTGGTCATATTTAATCCAAACATTTACACCCATCCAGCTCATTCTCATATTTTTAAATAGGATGCAGGGCTTATTTTTAAATTAATCCTCATTCATGCTCTGTAAAAACATCAAGAAAAACTGTCCATGGGATTTAAATTCTGGTCCACAGGTGCTGCTTCCAATTCCTGCATGGCCATTAAATACTAGCCCCACCTAATTCTCCGCATGACACTCTTGTGTCGAGGCAGAAAAGATAAAATAGAAACAGCCATTTCCCTCCTCTCCCAGAATTTATACTACTCTGTAGCTTTTGCCTTCTTCTCTGTTTATACATTAAGGGCATTTTTAAAATAAGGGAACCCAGAAAAGAGACATCAGTTGGAAGTTAGGATGCTTAAAAGGAGGCAAGTGCTTACCAAAAACCGTGTGCCTGATTGCTGTCATCACATGGGGTCAGTTAACTATGCATCTATTTGGAAGAGACTTCTATTGATACAATGAGTCTTATTACCTGGGTGCTATGACTAACACCAACATATCCCAACAGTCCCGAGTCATCCGTGGTTCCCTCAGACCCTTGGTACTATCTTTTCCACAGAGTCGCTGTCCTATTGGTGTCTAGTGTCAGCTACTTAATTTAGCCACCTGACAATGCACAGACGCCCTGAAGATATCGGTGTCCTAGCTTCCTTCCTGCCATTGCTCTGCAGGTATTGGCACAGTAAGAACTCTCTCTTGTCAATTTGAAAAAGCAGTCAGGCCAAACTACTTTTTGATTAAACAAATAAACAAACAACTTGGTCCCACCCTACCTTATCTTGTTCTGTACTTAAAAATATATATATCCTGCCTGTCTGGGGAGGCTCTGTGGATTGAGCATTGTCCCATGCATTAAGAGGTCACCAGCTACATTCCCCGTCAGGGCACATGCCCAGGTTGCAGGCTCCATCCCCAGTAGGGGGCATACAGGAGGCAGCCTATCAATGGTCGTCTCTCATCATTGATGTTTCTATCTCTCTCTCTAAAAAAATCAATAAAAACATATTTTTAAAAAATTCTTACAGTGAAGTGGGGGCTGCTAGAGGAGTCTGCGTGAGATCCCCAAATGATCAAAACTGTGCAATTGTCCCGGGCACCCTTCTTTGATGGGCTGCCATTTGTTCCCACTCACCTAGAGAGCTTGTGGATAGCCTGAGAGGCTTGTGTGCGTGTGTGCGTTTTAACAAATTTTCAAAAGTTGCCATGGGGAGAGAATAGAAAGAAAGCCCTTCAAAAAGAAAATTATTTTCACAGCATCATCACCAGAAAAACACCCCAGCAATGGATATCTTTGAAGGTCAACTGCAATCTGAACTAATTGGGGAGGGTGGGGAGCGCTTTCAGATTTGTTCACCTTTTATAATGGGTCTCGGAGAAATGATCTGAAGCCAAACACTTCCTGCAATGAGTGGTTTGGGCACTTTCTAAGCAAAAGGAAAGGCTCCTCCAGTTTCTTCTCGTTCATGCCACTGAGAGAGGTCACCACCTTCCCTCTTTTACTTGCCACTTCTGATTATTGGGTAGGTTCGCTCCAAAAATCACCTTTTGTTGTGAGAACATTAATCTTCTCTCCAGTGTGGAAACGCTTGGTAAGGAGGAGGGGTGGATGTGGGAAGGAAGCCTGGTCTCAAAAGCCTCAAGATCACAGCCAAAGAGCATTATTTATAGACCGTTACTCGAAAATCAACTCCAATCTGTGCTGAATGTGCTACATTGAATCAATAACAAGACAACAAGCTTGTGAATATTTGACACGATGAAGAAATCGGCCACAGCCCTGGGCTGTGGGGAGGGAAGCACAATCTCCAAAGTGCTGGTACTCCTCCTTGGAGTCTGTTGTGCTTGCTAGCTGGTTTCCACAGACTCTTGCTGAATATTATGCCATTAAACAGTGAAAGAAAATAAAAATATGTGTTTACTGGGGTACTAACTAGTAAGTGCCCTTGCAAGTACTGTTTCTGGCTGTGCTTTACAGTCACCCTGGAGTGTCCTCCGGAAGCCGGGGCAGCGTGTTTTGCAGATTTCTATGGCTGTAAACCACCATGAGATGTTGAATGAAAGTGCAGAGATTTATGAACACCCCACCCTCTGTACGCTTACAGGCACATTCAGAAAGGGAAAACAGCCTTCTGTAACATATGTTCTTGAATTTGTAGTTTTAATTGAAAAATTGGTGATGTCTCAGCTGTGTTTTCCCCGAACTTGAGTGACAATCAATGTCTGGTTCAACATAAAAATGGATACACTTTCTGGGGCATTCAAGGAAGGAATATATATTTGGATGGTGAATTAGAGTGAGCAGTGGCTAAATGAGTCAAAATACTTGCGATGTGAAAACAGACATAATTAAGAGCATTTAAAGAATAAGTACAGTTCTTGTAGTATATTATTGATTGTATTTGTATGGTAAATCTACTGGCACTCCATGTGTATGAACAGACACATAGGTCAAGTGAACAGATTAGAAAGTCCAGAAATAAACCAAAAACATAATAGAGTTTATCATCTCTAAATGGAGCATTTCAAATCAATAGGAGAAAAGATGGATTATTCCATAATTGGTAATGGGATACCTGGATAGCCATCTGGAAAAGTCTAAAGTTGAATCTATCTTATACCCTTCTCAAAGATAAAGGTCAAACATTAATATAAAATGTAAAAAAGAAGAAAAGAAAAAGAAACCATGCAAGTACTATAAAAAATATGTGGACGGATTTCTTTATATCCCTGGAATAAGGTTGAAAGAAAAAAGACAAAAGGCATAAAATATTTATGTGGCTACATGAAAACCAGAACTTCTACATGGAAAAACTCCACAGGTAAATTCAAAAGACAAATTACAAGTTGGGGAAACTATTTGCAACTCTTTCTGTTTGAAAACTAGTTTCTACATACATAAAAAACTTCTAGAAATCAATTTTTAAAAATCCACACCCTAAAAGAAATATGGGCAATATATCTAACAAGATGGTTAATAGAAAAAGAAATGCAAATGGCTCTAAAATGTATGAAAAGATATTTACTCTAGTAATAATAGAATTTAAAGTAAAATTGTAGAATGGTACTATTTTTTACCTATCATATTGGCAGAACTTCAAAAGTTTAATATTACCTTTTGTTGGCAAGGAATGAAGAAATAAGTAATTTTTGCACACTGTTGATGGAAGCGCATAAATTGGAATAACTCCTAAAGAGGGCATTTAAAATTTTTTTAAATTTTATTTTTAAATATCTTCTTATTGATTTGAGAGAGAGAGAGGGATAGAGAGATGGAAACATCAATTGATTGACTACCTTCTGCACTCCCACTTAATGGGGATCAAGCCCCCAATCAGGGCAGGTGCCCTGACTATGAATCAAAGCTTCAACCTCATGGTGCCACTGAGCCACACCGGCTGTCTATAGAGGGCAATTTGACAATTATCATCAAATTCATTTTCCAGATTCTATCTTTCACATATACTTGCATATATGAAAAATGACAACTACATAAGGTCATCCATTATAAAAGCAAAATTTTGAGAACAACTTAAATGTCCACCAACAGAAATTGATTAAATAAAATATAGTACATTTATATTGTGGAATACCATACTATTGAAAAAGAAGAAGGAGGAAGCTCTCTGTTCTGATTTGGAAAAAGAAGGAAATATAGTGTTAAGTGAAAAGTGCAGAACACTGTGAGGAGGATGCTGCCAGTTGTGTATGCAAGCGGTAAAATTAGAGCCTCCATGAGTATTTTCTCATATTCGCATTAAGAATGTTTGGAAAACTACAAACAAATCTAAAAACAATTGTTATATGTGGGGGACTGAGAAAGAACTAAACAGAATACAGGGCTGGGAGGAAAACTTTTCATAGTAAACTTTTTCATTTTTTTATATTTTAAATCTTATTTTACCAAATGCTATCAACTTAAAACTTTGAATGATTAAAAGAATTAAACATTTAAATAAACATTAAATTATTCCAAAATTAAACAAATAAAATAAGTGTATAGTAAAAAAAAATTACACCAATACTAATGCAAGTAATTACTAGAAAGGACAGGTGTATGTCTACCAACACAATGATTATAAAGACTAAGAGCAGTTTTTTATAGGAACTATTATTATCTGGTCCTCGTCTTTGATATATCCCTTCATTTATCCCTTATCTATGGTATATCTCTCCATTTACTGTTTAAAAATCTTGAAAATTGAACGTTAAGTTGAGGAATAATTATATTTATGTTGGTTAGCTTCAAAAACATTTCTTTTTACCACTGGAATAAAAAGTTCTTTATTTTAGTCTGCTCTAATCTTTAAAAAAAATTATTTTCACATTTCCAAAGTAGAAATTGACCCTACAGTATCTTACCAACAAAAAGAAAAATTTGCCCAACTCTTAATTCTGCTTCTGTCCTAACTTTCAACATGCTGTCTTTGGCTTAAACAGAACACAAGGTTAAAGTAGCAGAGCCTCGAGAATGAAAGAGCTGATGCTATGGTTATATAGTAAAAAACTATATTTACTCTAAATTGCAAAATGGTAGGTATTGTATGTGATGTTTAAGTTGAGCAATTGTTCTATTAATAAATGTAATATTCAGCAGCATTTTTCATAGATTACTCAGTTCATCATTATTGCCATTTTGCCTCTTTATGATAATGTGCACTTTCCTTTAGAAAGAGCTTGGTTATTTCTTTGGTAGAGTCTATTTGCTCCTTTTTCATGTGAGATTTTTCAATACTATGAAAAGATGCAGAGCAAAAAAGGTCCATCCACTTCACTTGTGTCGCCTCCTGCGTTACCTAAACCACAACAGAACAATGACAGACAACAGAGCCTCTCTCCTTTCTAACAATTCAGTCACCATGACAACCAGCAGAAGAAGGTTGGGCCAGAAAAAAGCATTGAGCTTCAGGGACTAGACTAATCAAAAAATGGAATAACATGGCAACAATTACACTGATGAGTGAGAGGGAAGCTACCGATGCATTCAGACACCTATGGCACCGCAGACTCAACGCATTCAGCATTTTGTGTTTAGTGTCTTGTGTTTTTGAGAGCAGGTAAATAGACAAGATCGAATTGTGTAACAGAATGTCAGCGCTCTAGTTAAATAGAAAATTCCTTCCCTTTGGCTGTGCTACTTCAAGCGTGTTGAAGAGGGTTTAGGAGAGATGAGGTTTTGAAGTGAAATGTGTAATAGATACAATATGAGTGCCACAAGGCAACGTTATTTAGTTTTAAGAAAGTAAACTTAGACATGCCACCCCCCACACACACACCTTTTTTTTTTTTTTAATATATAGGCACAAATAACGGAAGAATGATGCTGGGTTAGTGGTCAACACTACCTTACATACAGCTTCTGCATTTCTGGGGCATGTTGATTCCTACTGACAAAATCAAGTGCCATGATTTTAGCAATGTCAGTTCTAATGTCCAGATAATTTAAGCTGAAAGGGACAGGACAGTTCTGTGGGTCATATAACCAGAGTAAAGGAGTTTAGGTGCTTAAGTGCTTATTCTCCTTATCTCTTGCCCCCACAACTGCCTCAGTTTATCTCCTTAAGACGTCTCTCCTTCCTGAGGAGGTTAGTATAATGTCTATGTGTGTTTTTTAAAATGGCATTTATATTGACATTACTTATTGATTGTAGATAAGTTGTTGGGTTATAAATAGATTTCTCCTTAAGTTCTCTGATTAAATTTTTCTCATAAGTTTTGTACTTCTTTATGTACTGTGCTCAATTAATTTGGTGGATTTTTATTCTTTATTGATTAAGGTATTACATATGTGTCCTTATCCCACTTTTGCCACCCCCTACTCCCCAATCCCGCTCATGCCTTTATCACCCTAGTGTCTGTGTCCATCGGTTATGCTCATATGCATGCATACAAGTCCTTTGGTTGATCTCTCCCCCTTCCCCCCACCATCCCCTGCCTTCCCTCTGAGGTTTGATGGTCTGATTGATGCTTCTCTGTCTCTGGATCTGTTTTTTTCATCAGTTTATGTTGTTCATTATATTCCACAAACAAGTGAGATCATGTGATATTTATCTTTCTCTGACTGGCTTATTTCACTTAGCATAATACTCTCCATGTCCATCCATGCTGTTGCAAATGGTAAGAGTTCTTTCTTTTTTACAGCAGCATAGTATTCTATTGTGTAGATGTCCCAGAATTTTTAATCCACTCAACTGCTGATGGGCATTTAGACTGATTCCAAATCTTAGCTATGGTAAATTGTGCTGCTGTGAACATAGGGATGTATATATCCTTTCTGATTGGTGTTTCTGTTTTCTTGGGATATATTCCTAGAAGTGGGATTACTGGATCAAATGGGAGTTCCATTTTTAGTTTTTTTGAGGAAACTCCATACTGTTCTCCACCATGGCTGCACCAGTCTGCATTCCCACCAGCAGTGCACAAGGGTTCCTTTTCTCCGCATCCTCTTCAGCACTTGTCATTTGATTTGTTGATGATAACCATTCATACAGTTGTGAGATGGTACCTCATTGTTGTTTTGATTTGCATCTCTCGGATGATTAGTGACTTTGAACATGTTTTCATTTGTCTCTGTCCTTCTGTATGTCCTCTTTCAAAAAGTATCTATTTAGGTTCTTTGCCCATTTTTTGATTGGGTTATTTATCTTCTTTTTGTTAAGTTGTATGAGTTTCCTGTAAATATTGGAGATTAAACCCTTATCGGTGATAACATTGACAAATATGTTCTCCCCTGCAGTGGGCTTTCTTGTTGTTTTGTTGACGGTTTCTTTTGCTGTGCAGAAGCTTTTTATTTTTATGTAGTCCCATTTCTTTATTTTCTCTTTAGTTTCCCTTGTCCTAGGAGCTGTACTGGGGAAGATATGGCTTTGGCATATGTCTGAGATTTTGCTGCCTGTGGAGTTCTCTAAGATTTTTATGGTTTCTTGTCTTACAGAAGAAGTAAAACTCATTATTCACAGATGACATGATACTGTTCATAGAAAACCCTAAAGATGCCATCAAAAAAATTATTAGACCTAGTAAATGAATTCAACAATGTAGCAGGATACAAAATTAACACCCAGAAATCTGTGGCATTTTTAAATACTAACAGTGAATTTACAGAAAGAGAGATTAAGACAACAATCCCGTTTACCAATAAAATATTAAGATACCTAGGAATAAACTTAGCTAAGGAGGTAAAAAGATCTGTACTCTGAAAACTACAGGACATTAAAAAAAGAGAGATAGAGGAAGACATAAACAGATGGAAGAACATACCATGTTCATGGATTGGTAGAATCAACATCATTAAAATGTCCATACTACCCAAAGCAATCTATAGATTCAGTGCACACTCCATTAATACCAACAGCATATTTTAAAGACTTAGAATGAACTCTCCAAAAATTCATCTGAAATAAAAAAGACCCCAAATAGCTGCAGCAATTCTGAGAAAGAAGAAGAAGGTTGGAGGGATCTCAATAGCAGATATCAAGCTATATTACAAATACACTGTTCTCAAACTGCCTGATATTGGCATAAGAACAGACATCTAGACCAATGGAATAGAGTAGAGAACACAGAAATCAACCCAAACCACTATGCTCAATTAATATTTGTCAAAGGAAACAAGAGCATATAATGGAATTAAGAGTCTCTTCAATAAATGGTGTTGGGAAAATTGGACAGATACATGCAAAAAAATGAAACTAGACCACCAACTTACACCATACACAAAAATAAACTCAAAATAAAGGACTTAAACATAATTTGGTGGATTTTTAAAATGATTCTTTACTGTTGAAAGTATTACATATGTCCTCTCTTTTAATCCATTCACCCCATTCTAGCCTGCACCCACCCCTCACCTCAGGCATTCCCCACAATATTGTCTGTTCCATGGATTATGCATGTATGCATATAAATTCTTTGATTAATCTCTTCCTGCCCACTCCCACCTTCTGTCTGAGATTTGGTGGATATTTTTAGTTGATCATATAATCCAGTTTCAATTGATCAAAGGCATTTTTTCCCCAAATAGAAAAATTCTAATTGGGATATTTTAAAAGTGAGGTAAATTTGGCATAAAACATTATATTAGTTTCAGGTCTACATAAAAAGTGGTTACCACAATAAATCTAGTTACCATTCATCACCATATGATTGATCCCCTTCACCAGTTGTCCCCACTCCTAGCCCCCTTTCCTTCTCATAACCATTAATTGTTCTCTGTACCTATGAGTTTCGTTTTGTCTGCTCGTTTGTGGTGTTGTTTGATGCCACACATAAGTGGAAGCATTGGTATTTGTCTTTCTTTGTCTGACTTATTTCACTTAATATGATACCCTGGAGGTCCATCCATGTTGTTGCAAATGGCAAAATTTCATTCTTTTTTATGGCTGAGTAGGAGTCTATTGATATATGATATACTTACCACATATTCTTTATTCATTTAGTCATCAATGGATACTTAGATTATTTCCATTGATTGTATATCTCAGTTATTGTAAATAATGCTGCAATGAATATAAGAGTACCTATATATTCTTGAATTAGTGTTACTGTTTTCTTTAGATAAATACTCAGAAATAAAATAGTTTATGGAAGTTCTATTTTTAATTTTTTGAGGAACCTCCATACTGTTTTCCATTGGGACTATACTAATTTACAGTCCCATCAACAGTATATCCTACCACATTCTCTCCAAGACTTGTTATTTCTTATCTTTTTCATAATAACCATTCTGATTGGTGTGAGATGATATTTCATTGTGGTTTTGACTTACATTTCCCTGATAATTAGTGATGTTAAATATATTTTTATGCCTGTTGGCCATTTGTATCTTTTCTTTGGAAAAATGTTTATGTAGGTCCTCAGATCATTTTAAAAAAATAATTCTTGCTTTTTTCTCCTTTTTTAACATCTTATACTTTTTTATTTTTTATTACAGTTGATATACATTATTACATTAGTTTCAGGTGTTAGGGATTAGACATTACATAATTTGCTAAGTGATCATTCCAATAAGTCTTGCAGCTATCTGACACCATATACAACTTTTTAGAACATTATTGACTATATTCCCTATGCTGTACTTTATATCCCCATGACTATTCTGTAAAAACTAATTTGTACTAGTACTTCTTAATCCTTTCATCTTTTTTGCCCTTCTTCCTTACCCCCTCCCATCTGGCAACCATGAAGAGGTTCTCTGTATCTGAATCTGTTTCTGTTCTGCTTGTTCAGTTCATTTATCTTGTTTTTAAATTCAGTTGTTGATAGATATGTCTTTATTGCCACTTTATTGGTCATATTTTTTATATTTTTCTTAAAGAAGACCCTTCGACATTTCATATAATGCTGGTTTGTTGATGATAAACTTTAGCTTTTTGTTGTCTGAGAAGCTCTTTATATGTCCTTTGATTCTAAATGATAGCTTTCCTGGATGGAGTAATCTTGGTGTAGGTCCTTTCTTTTCATGACTTTGAATATTTCTTGCCAATCCCTCTGGCCTGACAAGTCTCTCTCTTTTTAAATTCTCATCTGAGGATATTTTCCATTGATTTTTAGAGAGAGTGAAAGGGAGAGAGGAGAAAGAGAGAAAGAGAGAAACATCAATGTGAGAGAGACATTAATTTGTTGCCTTCTACATGTGCTCCAATCAGAGCCAAGATAGAGCCTGCAACCAAGGTACATGCCCTTGACCAGGAATCAAACCCATGACCTTTCATTCCCCAGGATGATGCTCTAACCCCTGAGCCAAACAGGCCAGGGCCAGAGTTTCTTTTGAGAAAATAGCTGACAGTTTTATGGGAGCTTCCTTGTAGGTAACTAACTGCTTTTCTCTTTCTGCTTTTAAGATTCTTTATTTTTAACCTTTTGCATTTAATTATGCTGTGCCTTGATATTGCTGCTTTGCATTCATCTTGTTTGGGATTCTCTGTGCCTCCTGGACTTGTATGTTTATTATTTTCACCAAGATAGGAAAGTTTTCTGTCATTATTTTTCAAATAGGTTTTCAATTTCTTGCTTTCTCTCTTCTCGGTCCCCCATTATTCAAATGTTGGTATGCTAGAGTTCTTTTTTATACAGTTGAGGTTTTCACTAAGCTCTTTGGGCATCCTTATAATCAGTTTTTAGGACTCTGCATCTAGTAGATTCCTTGCCTCCATTTTGTTTAGTTCTTTTTTTGAGTTTTGTTCTGTTCTTTCATTTGAGTCACATTTCTTTGTCTTCTCATTTTGGCAGCCTTCCTGTGTTTGTTTATATGTATTGGGTACACTATGACATCTTCCATGCTTGATAGTGTGGTCTAATATAGTAGGTGTCCTGTAGGGTCCAGTAGCATAGCTCCCTCATAACTCAGACTGTGTACTCAAGGCATACCCCTCACGTAGGCTGTACATTCTCCTGTTGTAGTTGAAACTTAATTGCTATTGGCAAGTCAATGGGAGGGATTTACCCAGGCTGATCAGCTGCAAAGACTGGCTGATCATTGATCTCCAACCAACAAGGAGGATTAGCTGTGCAAGGGTCTACCCCACAGATCAAGACTTAACTTCAGTGGGGCTCTGGTGCTCACTGAGTCCATCCGTTGAGTGTGTCACTTGTGAAGGCAGTTAGGTGGTGATGCTTTCGTGTGGTCTGAAGCCATGCACTGGATGCACTGGCTTTGGTGTATTATTTGTTTGTTTTGCTATTGAATTCTTTATATAGTTTGGATAGTAACCCCTAACTGGATATATAATTCACACATATTTTCTCCCATTCACTGGTTATCTTTTCATTTTGTTGATGATTTTCTTTGTTGTGAAGCTTTTTAATTTGATGTAGTCCCACTTACTTATTTTTGCTTTTGTTGCCTTTACTTTTAGAATCAAACCCAAAAATTCAGCACCAAGACCAATATCAAGGAGCTTATCACTTATGTTTTCTTCTAGGAGTTTTATAGTTTCAGATCTTATATTCTACTCTTTAATCCATTCTGAGTTTATTTTTTGTGTGTGTTGTAAGATAGTGGTCTAATTTTGTTCTTTTTCTTGTGGCTATCCAGTTTTCTTAATACCATTTATTGAAAAGACTATGTTTTCCTCAGTGTATATTTTTTACTTCTTTGTCATAAATTAATTAAACAACAGGTGTGGGTTTACTTCTGGGCTCTCCATCTGTTCCATTGATGTATGTGTTTGTTTTTAAGCAAATACCATTCTGTTTTGATTACTGTAACTTTGCAGTAGGGTTTGAAATCAGGGAATATGATATCTCCAACTTTCCTCTTCTTTCTCAAGATGGTGTTAGCTATTTGCAGTCTTTTATGGTTCCATACAAATTTTAGAATTATTTGTTCTAGTCCTGTGAAAAATGCCAGTGGGATTTTGATAGAGATTGCATTGAATCTGTAATTAAGATTATTTTATCCTATATAATAAAAGGGTAATATGCAAATTGACCCTAACAGCAGAACGACTGGGAATGATTGGTCACTATGATACACACTGACCACCAGGGGGCAGACGCTCAATTCAGGAGCTGCCCCCTTGTGGTCAGTGTGCTCCCACAGGAGAAGTTCTGCTCAGCCACTAGCTAGGCTGATGGCTGCCAGTACAGTGGTGGTGGTGGGAGCCTCTTCCGCCTCCTCAGCAGCGCTAAGGATGTCGACTGCAGCCTAGGCTGCTCCCCATTGGCAAGTGGACATCCTCTGAGGACTCCTGGGCTGCCAGAGGGATGTCTGACTGCCAGCTTAGGCCCAGTCCCCCGCAGGGAGTGGGTTTAAGCCAGCAGGTGGACATCCCCTGAGGCCAGGCTGAGTGGACCACCCGAGTGCACAAATTTTTGTGCATCAGGCCTCTAGTTAAATTATAAACAAAAATTAGTAATTCCATCTCAAAAAATAAAAGCTTTAAAATATTGTCATTTTCGTAGAGAAAAATGTTATTCTTTAAGAAAAATTCCTCAAAGAAAAGGAATGAGACCTAATTTTTTAAATTTCCCAGTTTAAATTTTTTGTGTTGGGGTGGGATTGTAAGGCCCCAGTGTACAGACTTTGAACTCCTCCAGGCGGGATTTGTCCTGGAAAGTGGTGCATGTGTGGGAAGCAGCCAGTGAATTGTCATAAGAAGCTCACTTTCAGCAGAGGAGGATTTGTCTTTCTGACTGGCTGATACCCATTCTGAGCCAGGAGCAAAGGAGAGTCATTCTTTTCCTCTGTGTGATCAGGGAGGGATAAGAAAAAAGGAAAGGCACAAGGACAAATCTCGGCATAAAGAAGAGATCCACACTCCCTGAAAGCAAGTTAAAATAGTTTATTTGGAAACTGCCATGTAGAGGAGGACTTGATTTGGTCAAAATAGTTGTTTTTATTTAAAACCTTCTTGCTTTAAAGATAAAGCGACTAATGACTGGATATTCAGAAGGGGCTCATCAGCTGCAGTGGGCTTCCTTCCTCAGGAAGTCCTGTCGATCTGCTGCCAGATGTCATGCCAAATTTGAACGAAAAATGAAGATTTTCAATGAGATTGTTGTGAAAAGGTGAAAAAGCAACTACATCAGATTTGTAGGAGATAAACATTGATATCTTGAGTAGATCACACTACAAAAGCCAGATCTCATTTTAGACAACATAAGTGTGTTCATTCTTTCTATACAGCTCTGATATTTTACCGTACTGCAAAAAAAAAAAAATCTACTTATCAGTCTTAACACCCTTCTCTGAATTGCCAGATAAAAGGCTACATCAATTAGAAGAAAGTTATCTTTAAAATGTTTCTCTTATTCTTGGTGACAATGCATTTTCCACCGAGAACTTCCCTGATGTATATATTTTTTCCTATGAATGAAGCAGAAATCAAAAAGGACTTTCATCTGCCTCAGGAGAACACAGGCATGCAGACACTAAGCATAACATTGCATTAAGCTCTGAAAATGCTGTAGGGGACTGGTGGTGCCACACATGCATCAAGGCAAGAGTCTTTATATTCTAGGAAATTCATCACAGTATGACAATTTGTGTGGTGCTTCCTAAGGGAGTTTGTTCTTGTCTAGTTCTCCCTCTTTTATTTCCTTTCAGTGGCTTCACACATTCTGAAATATGTCTTAGGGAGGCAGGGAAGTGGGGGGGGGAGTGAGAGAATTCACTGAGGTTTCAGACTAAGGGAAGAAGCATCCCAATGGGTTAATTTACCTTCCCTCATGCCATGCCTTCATTATGGGATAATGAGGCTAACCAACACTTATTGGGGGGTGTCTACACTGCACAGGTACCAGGTGAGTCACTTCACTCACATTATTGTCAAGCCTCACTGCAGCTCTATCAAAATAAGTATTCTGGTCCTGCCTGAATTCATGTAGTAATCTGGCATTAATTCTACACAGTTTTGGAGGACCTATGTTATACACTTGCAAACATAGTTGTAGATACTGAGGACCCAATGAAAAGTAACATTTGTCTCCCTACACATAAATAGGAAAACTAATCAGGAAAAAAAAGTGAAGGGACCTCACCAAGGAAGCAGTAGAACCAGAATGAAGCCATTTGTCTAATTCTGAAATGCCTGACATTTAATCCATACCATGTTGTGTTTTTTTAAACTAACTCCCATATTCTGATTTGTAAGTTTCCTAGAGTTAAGAGCACTGATTTGGGGCTGAAGGCAAGGAGTGTCCCATTTTAGCTGACCTTGGGAAAATTATTTAACCTCCCTGACTTACCGGTAAATGATTTTATCTGTAAAACAAGAATCCTGATACCAAACCCCTAATTCTATTCTGAGGCATAAGTTATAGTGTGTGTATAAAACATTTAGCACTGGGTCCAGCACAGAGCAAATGCTTAAGAATGTAAATATGACTATTATCTTCTTCACTATGGTTTTCTCTTATACTGAAGTGTAGGGAGCAGCTATAGGGTTAAGCCTCGGAATGACCTGTTGCAGGGCCACAAACAAGTCCCAGCTTGGAGGGCAGAGCTCTCCCAGCATAACTAAGCTTGACCTTATAGTCCTCCCTAGTTCCTTCCTAGGTAGCTAATGGGCTGTGGAAGGTGCAGGAAGTGCCGCCAAAACAAGGTGAATCTCGCAAGAACATTGTAAACATGTTGACCACTACCCTTGTTTTGCTTTGGGTGCTCTGATTATAAAATAAAGACTCAGCTTGCAGGCTGTAGTGCTGTCTCTCAATCAGAGAAGCAGCATCTCACCAAGCCCCAGCTGTATTCTCTTATCTATCTTCTTTAATCCTTCACTGCCCCTCCTCAGGCTCACCAAACCTGCCCATGCTGGGCACAGCACACTGAGGAATCTCTGGGGCTGTTTGCTTTCACCTGGAATTGAAGTTTCTTCCCTTCCTTTCCTGCTTAGCTTTGCTCCATAGCCTGTCAGAGATTTTGCTCTGGACTAAAGTGACAACTGTCATGATTTTATTGTTCACACTAGAAGTCTACAGGATGAAGATAGAAAAGTGCCTTCATGCTCAGGAGTATCTATGTGACCTTATATAATGTTATCAGCAAGAGAGGCCCCAAGAAAAGAATGTTAAAGAGTTGAGTTTTAGCATCTCTGATTGCTGAGACTTACATGGGAGTGGATTACTACCCTCTGTTCAAATGTCTGTCTCTTGAATTGTTTGTTGTTTTAAAATGGACACATTTCTGTATTTTAAAAGGACCAGAAAAAACATATGTCAAAATGTAATGTGGAACAATAGTTTTCTCTGGGTGTTGGGATTTGGAGGTGATATTTTTACTTTGTACTTTTAGAACTTTGTGGGTTGATAACATTAGTAGCAATTGATGTTATTAAGAAAAGTTCTTTGGACTTTACATGTGGGGTATTTCTACACCAAAGAGAACCATGATGAGAGCTAGAGCCTCTGGAAATTCAACGGAGCTCAGCATCGTTCTTGCCCTATTCTCATCAGGCACTGAGCATAGACCATGGTTAATATGCTTTTGTAGTTTAAATTATGTCACTCTTTTATAGAGCTCTCATATCTTTGAAGCCATTATTGAATTTAGCCTGCCAGTTAGTGGGCCAACAGGACCAATCCCATTGGATAGGGATCAGCAAGATTGTGCTTTTATCCAAATTTAAGGTCCCACACTCTGCTCTTCTATAATCTAACCTTTTATACCTTTTAGAGTGTTGACCTAACCCCCGCCCCCAGTGCAAATGCTAATATAAGCAATCATCAGGAGCCAGGAAATCTAGTTAGGTTTAGTTTACAAGCAATGTCATTCTTTTATCTTTAATTGAATGTATTGGGGTGACATTGGTTCATATAACCATACAGGTTTTAAGTATACAACTCAACAAAACATTATCTGCTTACTGCATCGTGTGCCTTAAACAAAGTTACTCTCCATTCCCATTTCACCTCCCTTTGTCCACCTCCACCTACTCCCTCACTCCCTTTTCCCTCTGGCTATCAACACAGTGTTAGCTGAGTCTTTCATCCAGCCCCACAACCTGCCACCAACAGCTGTCAGTCTATTCCACATATCCATGCCTCTGTTTCTATTTTGTTCATCAGTTTATCTTGTTTATTAGATTCCAAGCAATGTCATTCTTGATGGCTTGAGAAAGTTTCATTCTTTTTCCTTTCTTTTGCTGTAAATGACACTTTCAAAAAAACAACAACAACTAGTTGTTTTCAGTAATGACCTACATAACTCATATCTCTTTCCCACTATTAGATGGGACATGAAAATGTGTCCTGTAGACTCTGAGCAATGTGATTTCCCTACTGGGCAGTGATGTTGCTATAAAGGTTATGAGTCATTGAAGAACAAGTTCAAGACAATCCTTCTCCCTTTGACCACAGAGGTTATTCTGAGAAATGCATACTGAATCATCATGCTGTCATTTGGGTCTACACAGCATGACATAGGTTCAGGGCCAGGCAAGTAGACTGTTAGGCTTCTTGAGGATCGCAGGCACATGTTCACCCCCACAGGCCACCACACGGCTCTTTCTCTAGGCAGAGCTAATTGTTGGGAAGACAGCGTCCCAGGTTAGGAAGAGGTGAGTGGGTCTCACAAGTGTGAGGAATTCATAAATTGAGTTAGTCTTGACTAGATTTGATATCTCTTTAAAAATTATTAGTGATAGCCCTAACTGGTTTGACTCAGCGGATAGAGCATCGGCCTGCGGACTCAAGGGTCCCAGGTTCTATTCAGGTCAAGGGCATGTACCCTGGTTGTGGGCACATCCCCAGTGGGGAGTGTGCAGGAGGCAGCTGATTGATGTTTCTCTCTCATCGACGTTTCTAACTCTCTGTCCCTCTCCCTTTCTCTCTGTAAAAAAATCAATAAAATATATTTTTAAAAAATTATTAGTGATAGCATCAATTAGATTCTCCCAAATATATAGTTTATTATTTGGTAGTAAGTTATACAATTTAAGGACATAAATTACTAGTAATCAAATAAATTAAGCCCTGCTAATGCATTATGGAACTAATGTATCATCTTGACTAGGCATATGCCTTTACTTAGTTTGCTTGTATCTATTTCTAAGGGATCCTCAAGGAGTGATGTTAATGGTGGACTTCCAAGTCCCTAAAGATGTCTTGGGTCAGAAGGTACTTTGGGAGGCACCATATCCCATCTTACAAGGGTCTCCCTAATCTAATATAGCTTCAGGAAACCATCTCTTCCGGCAAGTCTTTCAGAAAGTCCAGAGTCAAGCCCTTCATTTAGATAATTTTAAAATACATTCTGGAATGTGCGTTTTTATTTCTTTTAATATAGGAATGTTTGAGCTTGCTTACTTCATGGGCTCTTATGAAATTTTAGTGTTATAAGTTAGTTGAATGAATTCCTCACACAACGGTTATGTTCACCCAGAACCTCCAAATATGACCTTATTTGAATAAAGGTCTTTGCATATGTTATTAAGGTAAGGATCTTAAGATGAAAGCATCCTAGACTGTCCAGTGGGTCCTTATTCCAACTACAAAAGTCCTTATAAAAGAAAATGAGATGACATCGAGATATCCAAAGGGATGCCATGTGAAGACAGAGACAGAGATTGGCGTTTTGCTGCCACAAGCCCAACGTTCACCTGGACACATAGAAGCTGGAAGAGTCAAGAAGGATTCTCCTCTAGTTCCTTCAGAAGAAATTTGGTCCTTCTCATACCTGAATTTTAGACTTCTGGCCGCAAGTGTTGTTGAGTAAATAAATTTCTGTTGTTTTAAGCCATACAGTTTGAGGTAATTTGTTATGGCAGCCCTAGGAAACTAATATAAGCACATTCTTTGAGGTCCATGATTACAAGTGCTCTCAATGTTGGCAGAATGATTTGGTAGTGTGTATTACCTAGCGTCATTTTCTGAGGGGTCTGGATTTAGTTAGTTTGTTAGGCTCATATCATATTCTGTTGGCACCTGATGAGGCATCAGTATGTTTTAACTCTCTTTCAGAAAGACCCAAAATCCAGTACACAGCTCACAGTTTTTGGTACAGGATTAATTATGAATGCAGTAAGTTCCTTATGCATTTTTTGATTAAGTAAACAAATAGTTCCAAACACCTTTTCCACTGGGAGTTCACCTTCCTGAAGAACCTGAGACAAGGAATACCAAAGGCATGAATAATAATTAACTCCTGATTGCAGTGTACAGCCAAAAGTCCTGTTTTGTTATCAGTTCTCTGATTCTCTAAGAGAGTAAACATTTGATTAAACATATTTCAGCAACAGAAACTCCTACAATGGCTTTTGAACTATTTTAGTCACTTAGCTGTATATTTACCTTATATGCAATGAAACAATATCCTGTTCATTTGTTTATGTGCTTGAAGGATCTGAGCTTCTATATCTATTTACCCCACCCTTTATTAAACAACAAGGAAATAATTCAATTCAAGAAATATTTGGCTAGTGCCTACTATGTGCTCTAGACACTATTAGAGCTCAGTGGGTTACTACAAAAGTGAAAGACCTAGACTACAAGTGCTTCCAAGCTAATTAAGATGGGAGAATGTATAAGTAATATTTGTCTCAAAGAAACTTGTACTAAGAGAGACACCCAAGCAAGTGTCACTATGCACTATTGATTGTCCTTTTTGTCCCTGGAAATTCCTTCTTAGTTTATTTACAAGACCTCTACCTTTTCTTTTTCTTTTTTTTTAAATATATATTTTTATTGATTTTTTACAGAGAGGAAGGGAGAGGGATAGAGAGTTAGAAACATCAATGAGAGAGAAACAACGATCAGCTGCCTCCTGCACACCCCCAACTGGGGATGTGCCCACAACCAAGGTACATGCCCTTGACCGAAATCCAACCTGGGACCTTTCAGTCCGCAGGCTGATGCTCTATCCACTGAGCCAAACCGGTCAGGGCAGGCCTCTACCTTTTCTACCAGCCATTAATTGGAGAAGTTCCACAAGGTTTGATAAGAGGCCTATTTTATTCTCTCTTTATCTCTCTCCCTAGGCAAGAAAGTCTATAGTCACTAATGCTTTGGTTACTAAGGTCTGAGGTCTGAACTGCTTTATACAATTACCTAATATCTCTCATATGTCTCAAATGATCCTCATACTCAACATGCCCAAATGAAACTCATGACCCTTGATCTCTTACCTCAGATCTGACTCTCTTTCAATTTTCCCTGTGCTCAAGAATGACCAAGACAGACATCAAGGAGTTGTCTTTGGTACTTTCCTCTCCTATACTCTGATCTCTAAACCATCACAGAGTCCTACAAATTTTACCTTCTCAATTTTTCTCAAATTTATGTTTCTCTTCATTTCTACTACCACCTCTCTAATATATGCTACAACCTAATCAGAGGAGTGACTTCTCATCATCTTTCCATATTCTGTTGGTTAGAAGCAAGTCAAAGGTCCTGCCCACACTAAAGGGAAGAGAGTATAAAGAAACAACACCAGGGAGCCAAGGGTATGGGGCTATCTCAGAATTCTGCTTATCATAGATTTCAAATCTTAACTCATTTCATCAGAAAAACCTCCCCCAATCCACACTGGTAGGCTCTATTGCCAATTCACTTGTAGTTGGGCAGGGTCATGTGACTACCTTTGCCACTGAAATATAAGTAGAAGCAATGTTTGTTACCTCCAGGCCAACACATTTCAGAGTCAGTATGTCCATTTGGAGTAATAGGAAGCACAAATTAAATGGCTAAAGAATGCCTATACACAATACATTTTAACATATAAAATTTAATTTAGTACCAACTTGACCCAGAAAGGTCAATGAGCAATATCAAAGTTAGATGAAGTTACTCATAAAATATTACCCAGGGGAAGGGGCTTTTGAGTTGGATTTGAAGAGAGGGAATTATAGTAATTGGTGAGCAGAAAGGGGAGGAGGAAGCAAAAATAAAATGTTTAAAGGCTTAGGAAGAGCAGATTGCTTACTGGAACGGAAATTTCATTAAGGAATAATAAAGAAAATTGGCTGGTTTTGTATGTATATTTCCCATAGTGAATAGCAGAATAAATGCTAGATGAAAGTTTAGTCCAAGTTTCAAAGTTCAAAGATCAAGTTCCTAAACAAATTGGAAATAAGCCTACCTGATTAGAAATAAATTGTTATTTTACTTGATTTTCAAATTTCATTGTAGGGAATTCTGAGACAATGAGAAAACTTATAAATTTTCCAAGAAAACCAAATATTGTGGTTTGCTTGATTTTCTTAAAAATGAATATTCCAGACTTAACCCAAATAAATCAAAGTGGGAGACCTGGCTGCTGTAGTTTTCAGCAAACGTTTGGAACGCCTGTTTTGGAATGGTATTCAAAGTCTTCAGCTTTTTCCTTTGAATATCTTCAGAGAAAATAGGTTTGATTTCTGAAACAATAAATTCATGCAGAAGCCAATCTAGGTGAGTAGGACTAGTTTTAAGAAAGGTGCACCTGTAACCTGATTCTGCTAGTATAAACTTGATCTCCAAATTACCAAAGAATTTCAAAAATATGGTTAGCACATACCACCTACATAAGCTCCTGTGGTGACAACTCTGAAGGGCAAAGCCTCGATGAAAATATACAGTCACACTTAGCTGCATAAGAAGCATAAGACACCTTCCTACTGGCCATCACGGGCCCAGAGACAAACAGTGGCAACCTCACCTACAACCCCTTGTCCTCGGAACAGCGCTGGCTTCTGTTGTGGCAGTTTGAAAGGGGTTCCCGCCTTCCTCCGTGCCCTTTTCTGGAACAAAAGCAGTTCCTGAGATATGGCTGCTTAACATTTTACCTTGTGGAAAAGCGCTGAGGGGAGGCAAGCTGAGCCCATGGGAAATGAGAAGCGCCTGGAATGTCACAGGAGAGAAAAAGCAATCATTCACCCTGTGGCCCTGGTATTCACCCAGATCCAGCTGCTGCCGCGGAGCAGGCGGGCGGATGGTCCTCAGGTGGTGAAAGATAACATGGAAAATGAAAGCAGCCTGATTCATGTGTGCTAAACCAAACCCTGAAGTAGCCGCGAGAGTGTATTGTCCTAGGGAGGCTTGAGAGCAAAATGGGGTGTAGGATGAGTCACGGCCAGCACACTGAAGATACAAGAGGGTGTGAGGGATAGTGCGGGTGGGGGAGATGGAACTTATCATCTGTGGGTAATAAGTTGGGTAACAAAAGAAGAGGAGAAAATCAGGAGCCTTGAGCCTTCGTGCCTTCTCCTCTGCTCTCTAAGACACTCCATAGTTATGAAACACTGGAACGCTGTTCAGAGTCTAATTGCCTTGCGTGTGGGCACTTACATTTATTCTGACGTGTGGTTTATCCAGGTTTATTCTCTTTTACTGACTGGTTCCCACCTGACTCCTCAGACATAGCAATCACTTCGTGCCTCATGTTTAAGTGACATCCTATCATCTGTTCTCCAGGCAAATATCATGGAGTCCTACTTACCTTGAAACAGCACTACCGCCTCCGGTTTATCGCCACATCCACTTGTAACCGATTTACAAAACGCATTCTCAGGCTCAGTTTTTTCCTTTGCAGGGACAGTATTTAAAGTCATTACATTTAAAACACCAGAATTTTAGTTGATGAACTCCAAAATAATTTGCCTTGTTGCTGTCACCCTTTCCTAGAGAATTCTCTTCCTCACCCTATTCCACCTTCTTTAAGGATATTGTTTCTTGCACAGATGCTAGCAGATAGTAAGTGCTCGATAGATATGTTATGAATGAATGAATGAGTGAAGGTCACTCGATAACACAAATTTTTCCAAGATGGTTTAACCAACATGATTTCTAAGGCATGAAAATAAACAACTTTCTAAAGTCCCTTTAGTTGCTAGGCCTTGAATATTTAAAGAATGTGTTCAGCGAGCTTTCAAAAAAGCGATACTATAATCCACTGTCAGCATCATGGGAAGTGAATTGGGGAAAAGAATGGTGAGTGTATGTGTGTGTGTGTGTGTGTGTGTGTGTCCCACCATATATATTCACTCTAAATTTAACCATTCTACACATTACTATAATACTTGACATAATTTTTTTCATAAATAATAATTGATACATGGCTCTATAGCATCTACATTTCATGAAGAATTGAATGTTGTTTTTTCTCATAAGTGTCATTGCAACTCATGGACAAAATGAAATGTTCAGTGCTAGAAACAGGGCAATCTGTAGTAGGGCCTCAATTTATAGATAAGAAAATTCAGGCCCAAAAAAGTTCCATCACAGAGGCTGATGGCAAAGCAACCAGACTCCCAGGTTTCTGTTTTTCAGTCCAGCCGTGTCTGGGCAGCTCATCCATGATGGGGGTTTGTCATGGTGCTGAGAGCCGTCATCTTGGGACAGTCCAAGAAACTAAAACATTACGAACTATTTTTTTTTTTCATGCAAGAGGGCTTAGTGACTTAAAGAGTTAGGAAAATAAAACAATAATAGATAAAAAGACAACTAGCAGGAATATGCTTTCTTTTTTAATTGCAAATCAAGGACATTTGTCGTGAACAGTATCTGTGAAGACTTTGCAGGTAGTGTTTTGTTTAATTAATTATTAATTAATTAATAATGTGGTGTGCTATGGAGATAATTAAGGGTTTCCTTAGAACATTAAATACACTTGGGGAATGTCCCACCTTAAGTCTACTTCAGTCACTAGTCACACAGGAAATGAGGACATGGATTTAATAAACACATTGAAGTTTGGAATATAACTTGGAAAGGAAAATAAGTTTAAAAACATATTCATCAGCATTAAGATAAAAAGCAATTGATTTCACAATTATGGGTTTCAAAGGATAACCTTTAAAAAATCTGCTTTTATTTTTGTGTGTAATTACTTTTTTATAATTCTCCCATAGGTAAACAATATTGTTTTCGTTTCCATTGCTGTAATAAAATATTATAGCTGACCAGGTGGTGGAGCAATTACATTTCCATAACACTTAATGGCTATTTTGCTTAGAGGTGCTAGTAACTTAATTATAATCAAGAGACTATTAAGATTCTGAGGACTACCTGAATGGATCACCAACTTTCAGGTGAAATGACAGGTAAAATCACTTTAACAACATCCAGCCCATTGAAGACAACCTGTAATTAAATTAAAGTGGTAATTCCACTCATGACAACTGGAGTGTCTCCTCTTAAAGCACCTCCAAGAGGTAGCCCTCATTCCTGCAGTCACAGTGATGGGTGGGTATCAGCAAGGAACGGAGAAGGGTCAGCCTTAGTGCTCCAGTTCTCAGAAGCATGAGGTTCATTATAATTTTAATGATAAACCAGATACCTCTTTATAAGACTGTCCAGTGCAGGCTTCAATATAATTTTTAGTGTCTTTGGCTTAGGCAGCTGACCTAGAGAGACAACATCTGGGAAAGCCATTTGCTCAATCCAGATTTCCTCCAAAAGAGCATTAATGAGTGTTTGCCAATCCGTCATTTTAGTCACCCCACATCATTGTAGCTACTTATGGTATTTAAACAACATAACCTTCACCTGTTATATAGTCAAATACAAAGGTAGGAATCAGCTCTGGCCGGTGTTCCTTACTGGTCAGATCACTGGCCTAAGGATCTGACGGGTCTCAGATTCCATTGCTGGTCAAGGGCATGTACCTCAGTTCAGGTTCAATCCTTGCCCAGTTCGGTGTGTGCGAGAGGTAACCAACTGATGTGTCTCTTGCACATTGATTTCTCTCTCTCTTTCCTTCTTCATCCCTCCTTTTCACACTCTCTAAAAAGACAGCAATGAAAACAATACCCTTAATCAGTGGATCTCAACCTTCTGGCCCTTTAACTATAGTTCCTCATGTTGTGACACAACCATAAAATTATTTTTGTTGCTACTTCATAACTGTAATGTTGCTACTGTTATGAATCATAATGCAAATATCTGATATGCAGGATGGTCTTAGGCAACCCCTGTGAAAGGGTCATTTGACCTCCAAAGGGGTCGCGATCCACAGGTTGAGAACCGCTGCCTTAGGTAATTACAAATAAAAGTAATTTTTAAAATGTAAGAATCAGTATAGTTATGAGTATACAAAAATAAATCTTTGACTAGATCAAATACTATAAGGAACTATAAAATGATTGTTTACACTTGAATAGTGAAATTTGGTGATTTTTATTTTTTTTCTTATACTTTCTTTGGTTTTCAAAATAAATATTTATTAGTTTACTTTTTAAAAAAACTATTCTATGAAACTCCCATTTGATCTAGTAATTCCACTTCTAGTAATTCCACTTCTATCCCAAGAAATCAGAAACACCAATCAAAAAGGACATATGCATCCCTATGTTCATAGCAGCACAATTTACAATAGCTAAGATTTGGAAACAGCCTAAGTGCCCATCAGCAGATGAGTGGATTAAAAAACTGTGGTACATCTACACAATGGAATACTATGCTGCTGTAAAAAAAAAGAACTCTTACCATTAGCCACAGCATGGATGGACCTGGGGAGCATTATCCTAAGCAAAATAAGCCAGTCAGAGAAAGATAAATATCACATGATCTCACTCATTTGTTGATTATAATGAACATAAACTGATTAATAAAAATAGATCCAGAGGCAGAGAAGCATTGAACAGACCGTCAAACCTCAGAGGGAAGTCAGGGGAGGATGGAGGTGGGGGTGGAGTAACAGATCATCCAAAGGACTTATATGTATACATATAAGCATAACCAATGGACACAGACAGTAGCAGGGTGAAGGCATGCGCTGGGGGGGTAGGGGTGGCCGAGGAGAGGTCAAGAGGGGAGGAAAGGAGACATGTGCAATACTTTAATCAATAAAGAAAAAAACTAGTTTAATGTGTTATTCAAAAAGTAGGAAATTGGTGCTAGCAAACTTAAAGAAATGATTATGTGCATAGACATATAAAAATATAAACAAGATAGTACTATCTTAAAGCTACCTAAGTACATTCTTCTTAACAAGTTTTTCCCTTTAATCCTTACTCAAAAATATTTTTAGAGAGAGAGGAAGGGAGAAAGAGAGAGGAACATCAATTAATTGCCTCCCACACATCCCCCACTGGGGATCAAACTGAAAACTTATGTGCCCTGAATGGGAATTGAGCCCGAAACCAACTGAGCCACCCAGACAGGGCTCTACATACATTCTCTTGTCACAGAGACTATGCAGGGCCGAAGAGGGCGCCTGCTCTGAGCGGAACGCAAGGACTAACCTGCACATGTTGATAAAGTTACGTTGCCCAGCAACCTATAGAGAAAAGGGGGTTGACTGACACAGGTTAGGATCAGGTTGAGGTTTTATTTTATAAAGTTCAAGTATCTTCCAGACGTGCGTTAAAGCCAGCTTTAAAACAAGCATTTATCAAGTGCCTACAATGTGCCAAGCACTGCTCTAGACAGTAAAGTTAAAGTAGTAAATAAAATAGAGACCCTTGCTCTCTTGAGCTTACATTTTAGATTGGGAAGACTGAGAATAAATACATAAACAAAACTGTAATATTTTAGATAGTGATAAGAACAACAAAATGAAATAAAGAAGGATAAAGAATGCCTGGGAAAGGAAGAGGAACGATGGTCAAGGAAAGCCTTACTGGTAAGTTGATATTAAGCTAAAACCTGAAATAGTTATGATGACATCTAGGGCAAGAGTTCCAAGTAGAAAAGACGGCAAGTTCAAGCATGCCTGGTGTGTCCCTGTGTCCCAGAATCAGCCCAGAGGCAGGCATGGCTGGAGCGGAGTGAGGGAGAGGACTTGGGAAGTAAGGGTAGCGATGTAATGGAATACTAGGCCACATGCACATAGTGGACCATTTGAAGAATTTTGGCTTTTACTGAGAGGGATGGTAAGACATTGAGAGGTGTGGGACAGAGGGGTGACTTGATCTGATTTTTAAAGGATCCCTCTGGCTGCTTTACTGAGAATGGGCTATGAACAGAGACAGAGATTAGTTAGGAGATAGTTGAAGTAGTGAAGACAAAAGATAGAGATGGCTTGGACCAAGGAAGTAGCAACAGAGGTAGTGAAAAGTGACAGGGTTTTGAATAAATCCTGAAGTTAGCATGATTGCTAACTGATTGAGCATGATACAAAAGAGAGAAGTCAAAGACAACTTCAAATTTTTGGTCAGCGTAACCGGAGGAAGAGAGTTAACATTCGCTGTAGTGGCGGGAGACTGTCTTAGGAACATTTATGTATGGGTGAGGCGAGGGTTTGGTTTTGAACATATGTGTTAAATGTGAGTGGTGTATTAGGTGTGGGGAGTAGGCAATTGGATATACAAATGTCAAATTGAGGAAGAAGTCTAGGCTAGAGACGTAAATTGGGAAGCTGTGTGGTGTTTGAAGCCATAAAACGGGATGTCATTAGCTAGGGGTGGATGGAAAAGTCCAAGGACCAAGCCCTCCTGCCTTGGGGTATGTAGAGGTTGGGGAGATGAAAAACAGCTACCAGATGAGACATAGGGGTGGGCAGTGAAGTAGAAGGGAAAAAAAAGTACGATAATGAGTAATAGCAACAACAACAAAGGGAAACTGTGAATAAAGCAAAAACTGGAGCTGTGTTGGTTTTGGACACTTAAGGAAATCTCTGTCCAGTCATTAGCTGACCACTAAGCAACTGAGCAGAGACTTCAGTGGCCACACATGACAAAGAATACAGACAACACTAAACTAGCTCAGGCCCTGACCAGTTTGGCTTAGTGGATAAAGCGTCGGTTTGGCTCACTGGATAGAGCGTCAAGGGTCCCAGGTTCAATTCTGGTCAAGGGCATGTGCCTTGGTTGTGGGCACCTCCCCGGTGGGGAGTGTGCAGGGGGCAGCTGATCGATGTTTCTCTCTCATTGATGTTTCTAACTCTCTGTCCCTCTCCTTTCTTCTCTTTTCTTCTTTTTTCTCAGGAAAATCACAAAAACATGTTATATAAACAAGCCAAAGAAGGCTTCTGTATATTGGCCCTCAGGTTATTTTTTTATCAATAGATGAGTGGATTAAAAAAAGCTATGGTACATTTACACAATAGAAAACTATTCAGCTTAAAAGATCTGTTACTTCAATTTTACACATCCAATTATTTTTAAAATAGTCCACACAAGCAAAATTTTAAACATTTAGAGCCTGCCTGCTTTGCATACTCTGCAAAATCTCACTTGACAGTTGTTACCCACTGATAAGGTAGAGTCTTGTGGTTATAAGACCCAATGCTGCTATGGCCCTTTGGAGCTCTCTGACCCAGGGACACCTCACTATGCTGCTGAGCAACATCATCTAGTCATGTACCATCCCTTTTACATAAAAATGATCTCTAACTAACAAAATGTGAATCAAAAATACCTCAAAAATAGGAGAAATTGTGCCATGAAAGAACAGAAAACATCTGAAATAATACTGACTGTGTGTCAGATATCAAATCTGAACTACATGCTGCTTAAAAGACATATAAAAAATAGAATAGATGACACATAGAAGATGGGTTTGCATATAAATATCAAAACAGAAATCCTGACTAAAATATCAACAAATCAAAGTCAGCAGTATATTTAAGAATTGCTTCATCAGGTACTGTTTATTTTAAAAATACAAGAATGGTCTAATATTAAGAAATTGACCGGTATTATTTGTCATACTAACAGGTTAAAGGAAGAAAACAATATAATTGTGTCCAAAGAAACCTGACAAGAGTAACAATCTATTCAAAAAAGAAAAATTTTAGAATTAAAGATCTTATACTTAACATGATAAAGAATGTCTCTGTCAAACTGAGAGTCATGATATAAATCCTAGAGATATTTTTATGAAAAATAGTGGTCAGAAGGAATGTCTACGAGTAACACTATTCACCATTTCCGATGGCGCTAAATACGCCCACAGATTTCTTGAGCGTCGTCTGGGAAGCCAGGTCTCCACCGAGCCAAGCCTTTGGGTGACTAGTCGCCTCATCTGACATCTTGACTGAAACTCCTGAGATACCTGGGTCAGAACTACCCAGTTAACCTGCTCCTGGGTTTCTGACCCTCAAACATGGTGAGATAATAAATGTTTGTTGTTCAAAGTTGCTAAATTTTAGAATAATTTGTCACATAGCAATGATTAGTATGCCATGTTCAAAAAGTTCTAGTCAATCAATAGAAAATAAAAAGAATTTCTGAAACAAGCTATGACTATGGAAATGGAGGAGATGAAAAATAACTTTTGAAGATTATATGAAGTGGATTGATGAATTAAAATTTTTAAGAAGTCCATAACTAGATGATGTACATGAAGATTTCATTGATCTTGGAATTGGTAAAACAATAAAAATAAAAACATTAAAAGTATGAGTAATAGTAGAGATCATCATAACGATATCTGATACTTGTTAAGCACATAATATATACTGCATATTCTGTCAAGAATTATAATTTTATAACTCATTTTTTCTTTGCAACCATCCCATGAAAATAAGAAACTTGAGGTTCAGAGAAGTAATTTTGCTCAAGTCTGTAGCTTACTCACTGAGTTTAGGCTTGTCTAAAAGCATCAGGCCTGTGTTCACAGGTATTTTAGAGTTCAAAACTCTACAAAAAATTTTATTTTTATTTTTATTTAATTTTTAATGCAATATATTTATTTATTTTGTTGAATTTATTGGAATGATATTGGTTAATACAATTATGTAGGTTTCAGGTATAAAACTAAAAAATTTGAAACACAGTTGGCAAAGTATAGAAAAAAGTTTTGACAAATGTGACAAAGAGTTAGTGTTTAAAATATATAAGGATGTAAAAAATGTTTATAACAATGTTATTGGTAAATAAAATGGAAAATACTAAGTATCAATGGTAGATAAATGGTTAAATGAATTATACAAATTTATAGAATTAAATTTTGCAACTAGTAAACAGTTATGTTTCAACTCCATTAAGAAAATGAAACCACAGACCTGGAGAAAATATTCACAAAACAAATGTCTGACTGAGAACTGGTAATCAAGAATTATAAAGAATTCCTAAACTCAACAACCCAATTAAAAAAGGGCAAAATATTTCAGAAGACACTTCACAAAAAAGAAATATGTAAATAGCCAGTAAGCATACGAAAAGATGCTCAATATCATTAGTGATCACAGCAATTCGAATTATAACCAGGAGGAAACACCACCATATACTCATTAGTATGTTTGTTATTAAACAGACTACAACCTTACATGCTGGCAAGGATGTAGAACAATTAAAATTGTCACACATTGCTACTGGAAATGGAAAATAATGCAACCAGTTTGGGCAAATTTTGGAAGTTTCTTAAAAACTAAACACTTGCCCACCCATCTCGAAATTTCACTCTGAGGCATTTACTCATGAGAAATAAAAAACTTACGTTCTCAAAGGGACTTGAATAAGAATGTTTATTGCAGCTTTATTATAATGGTCAACAACTGGACTCAGCCCAGCTGCCCATCCATAGGAAAATGGATAAATTGGTTTATTTGTAATGAAACCAGTAGAAAGAAACAAACAGCTTGTTTGTTCTTGTGTGTATACACACAGCAAAATGGGTAAATCTAAAATACATTATGCTGAAAGAAATACGCCTTATACAGAAGGGCACACACTGTATAATGCAAACAATATAAAATTCAAGACTAGGTGTAGACAGGGATTGATTGCAAAAGAATGTTGGGAAACTTTGGGGGCCTTAAAGTCAACATTTTATATCTTGTTATAAAAGTGTTAGCTAACATTATACTGTAGTTAAAATACGAATGTTGAAGTGTTTAGAAGAAAGTGTGATGTCTGCAAAGTTCGAAATGCATCAAAGGGTGAGATGAATTAATGAATGGAGGGATGAGCAGGTAACTAGATATGTGATAAAGCAAACAGTGATGTATTCATGGTAGATTCTCAGTGCTGGGTATATGATTTTAAACCATAAAATTATTTCAACTTTTCTACAAAGTATGTGGTTTCCTCAAAATATTAAAAATGGAACTGCCTTTTAATCCAGCAATCCCACTTCTGGGAATATATCCTAAGAATCCTGAAACACCAATTTAAAAGAGTATTAGCACCCTTATGTTCATAGCAGCATTATTTACAATTGCCAAGATCTGAAAACAGCCCAAATGCCCATCAATAGATGAGTGGATAAAAAAAGCTGTGGTGTATTTACACAATGGAAAACTATTCAGCTTAAAAAAGAAGGAAATCTTTTCTTTTTTGACAGCATGGATGGACAAGGAGACCATTATTCTAAATGAAATAAGCCAGTCAGAGAAAGATAAATACCATATGGTCTCACTTATATGTGGAATCAAATGAATAAAATAAACTGATGAACAAAATAGAGACAAAGGCATAGACATATGGAACAGACTGACAGCTATCAGAGGGGAGAGAGGGAGTGGCAGTAGATAAAAGAAGGTGAAAGGATTAGCCAAAGAACTTATATACATAACCTGTAGACAGAGATAAGAGTGTGGTGATGGCTAGAGGGAATGGAGTTGGTGGGGGAGAGGCTGGGTAGAGGTGGGCAAAAGGGCAGAAAATTGGGACATCTGTAACAGTGTCAACAATGAAATAAAGAATTTTTAAAATTTTTACAATAATATGTTGGGAAAAATCATGTTTTCAAAGAAATCACTTCATGATACCATGTCAAATTTTTCAAAAGCAGGATAGCCTGTTGGTTGTGTAATATGATGTAGCATAGAGAGCACTAAAGTAAAGAAGAGCAAAGTGGTTATCTTGGGGTGTTATGAAAATGAGTAATTTTTATATTTTCTTTACATTTTATGAACTTTATAATAAGTATGATGACTGTTATCAGGAAAATATATTTCATCTCAACATTCTTAAAAATAGTTTGAAAAAGGCAGATTTTAACTTAGAGCAACACTTTCTAACAGATCTATAGGTAGATGGAATGGACCTCTGCGATGGCAAGATTCCCATCCCCCAAGGACCACAGTCCAGGCTAGAAGATCACAGGCAGGAATATTTTGGAGAGGATTTAACAAGGTATGGAAGATTTGAATGTATTCTCAAATTCTGAGAGTTATATGTGAAAAAGGAAGTACAGAAATGAAAAGATGTCTTGAGTTTTCGTAATCTATTCCAAACTAAGTACCAACCCCATGGAAATAATGCAAATCCAAGATTTCTGACACCAGCATTCACACACGGGTTCACAATGTAACAGGAAAGTCATGCTGTTCACCAAACCGGAGTTGTTTTAACCTCTTTGCTGTGCTATAGGGTCGGAGAGTAACAACAATACTTCACATATGCAAAGAGTTTGCGAGTGAGTAGAGCATTTCTGCATACACTAGAGTCCCGATGCACAAAATTTGTGCAAGAGTAGGCCTTTCTTCCCCAAGCTGCAAGCACCGGCTTCCCTCTGGCACCTGGGACCCAGGCTTGCTTCCCTCCGGCTGCCAGCAGGCACCTGGAACCTGGCCTGGCTTCCCTCCGGCTGCTGGCAGGCACCCAGGACCCAGGCTTTGTTCCAGCCCTGGCTTCATCCAAAAGGACATCTGGAATGATGTCCTGAAGGACATCTGGTCTGGTTAGCATATTACCCTTTTATTATTATAGATGATTTCATCTAAGTCTGTGACAACCCTGAAACATCTTAGGGAAGATAGGCTTTTCAAAGCTGAAGGCCACAAAATTGTTCAGGGACACCACTTTCTTCCATTACAAGTGGATGGTCCTTGTTGGTGCCACATTTTATTCAAGAACTAAAAGATCCTGGTATTTGTAAACATATTCTTAAAGAGATGCAAAAAGTTAGTTCAAGGACATCTTTCTGACTTAGTAATATATGGAAATCTGATTTTTTTTTTTCCCTCAATAGCTTTAGCACTCAACTGGAAGAGGCATCAATGTCAGCTGAATGCCCCAGGAGCAGCCAGGGACAGAGGAAAGGCTGAACAGAGAGGGATGATGCCCTCGCTCCTGCTCTGTGAGAGTCTCTCAGCCATGCCCACAAGGCAGCAGGTGTGTGTTTACGAATAGGGTCTTTTCCTGATCGATTAGGAATTTATCTGCAGTGATGCGTATTGACACTATTGTCCTTATTTTTTAATTAGTTTTTGTAGACTGGGACACCGACGTTCAGGCAGAAGAACCAGGATTAGAGTGCGTGACAGCAGTGCTGTTGGTGGGGCATGGATGAGAGCACATGCTTTTGAGCATTATTCAGACGAGTCTCTGGTCAACCTATCAAATCCTTTAGGTGTGCAATCGGTAAAAGAAACAAACCAAAAGGATATGGGTTAGCACCTTGAACTTACTTAAATGTTAAACTTGTTCTGAACGCTACAAATGCTGCCCTGAGAATTCTAAAAGCTGTTCCTGAGAGAGAAAGACCACATGTGTCCAAGTTGACACACTGGGTGTCCTCTTTCCCTCTTTCTCCCGAAGGACAGTGGAGAACTTGAAGAAAGAGCTTTGGCTTTTGCACCTTTGGTTGATGCTCCATTTAAACTGGAGCTTTTTTGTTTCTTCTCTGTTTGCATCTCAGCTAGGCCAAGCAAGAAAGTTTAGAGTGAATGTGCAAATGCTTTACCACAAATCACAATACAATAAATAACATAACTGTTTTTGGAAAGCTCCCAATGGAAAAACAGAATGGGATGAAGACAATAACATACTTCATTAGTCCAAAATCTTTACTTTGAAAGAGATTGTATACTAAAGCTTGAAGAACCTTCAACAAAATCTTTGAAATCCAGGACTAGCCTAGATGACTCATTCCAATTCACGCCTCCAATGTTGAAAAAAACACAGTCCGATATAGAATACTTCTGTGTTTGATAAAAGTCCTATTAAGTGGAGTACATCCTGTCTTCACTGAGCCAGGGGTCCTTCCTGTTGTAGCCCCGGAATTAAGAGGCCAAGCCCACTGCCTGTTTTTCAGTCAACAGCAAATTGAGTATCAGCATCCTCTTACATTTTTTAGAACCCACAGCCTGACCTAATACTGTCAAGAAGAAAAAAAAATGCAGAGGAGCAATGTTGTCCCCATTTTCCCCAATATTGAAGCCCATTCATTGGGTCCCCTAGAAACCTGCATTTCCAGGCTATTTCCAAAACTCCACAGGCAGCCCTTGGCTGGCTCCAGGCAAAGCCTGACTGAAGGGGTCAGAGTTGACGGGAAGAGGACTGGCCACTCCAGGTTAATCCAGTCGTTGGGAGCCTCCTGGCTTCTTTGCGTTCACTTCCCTAAACGCTTCTCCCACGCGAGGGTTGCCTAAAAGCATGCAGTTAAAACTTCATTTCTTTACACAATGGAATACTATGCTGCTGTAAAAAAGAAGGAATTCTTACCATTTGCAGCAGCATGGATGGAACTGGAGAGCATTATGCTAAGTGAAATAAGCCAGTCAATGAAAGAAAAATACCACATGATCTCACTTATTTATGGATAATAAAGACCATTATAAACTGATGAACAAAAATAGATACAGAAGCAGAGCAGCATCAAACAGACCAGGCATCCTCAAACTATGGTCCACGGGCCACATGTGGCCCGCCAAAGACGTTTATCTGGCCTGCTGGGTGTTTTTGCCGCCACTGCCTGTCCTGCTTAAAATAAGATATGTGCAGTGTGCATAGGAATTTGTTCATAGTTTTTTTAAAAAAAACTATAGTCTGGCCCTCCAGCGGTCTGAGGGACAGTGAACTGGCCCCCTGTTTAAAAGTTTGAGGACCCCTGAAACAGACTGTCAAACTATAGCAGGAAGGCCGGGGAGGGCTGGGAGGGAGGGGAAAGAGATCAACCAAAGGACTTGTATGCATCCATATAAGCATAACCAATGGACATAAGACACTGGGGGGTAGGGGAGGCCAGGGGAAGGTCAAGGGGGGAAAAAAAAGAAAAGAGACATATGTACTACTCTTTGTAATATTTCAAGCAATAAAAAAATAAATAAACAAAAAATATTATAGACCAAAAAAACACACAAAACAACAACAACAACAAAAAAAACAACTTTATTTCTCAAACTTGGCTTTTGTGAAAATGCAATGCCACCAGGGGAGTTAATAGCAAATTTCAACTCATTGTGAAGCTGTTTATCAGATTTCCTTATGAAGGAGGTTGTGACTGAGCAGAACAACACTTGGTACCCCTCCAGGAAATCAGGCAAACACTAAGGAGGAGAAAAGTTTCCCAAAGGGGAGGCTGGGAAGATGGACACCTTTGGATTATTCTATTTTCTTCGCCCCTTGGTCTTAAGTGTTAAAAAAGCTCTTCATCCTATCCTGAAATCTTAACTACTTATCTGATAAACTATTCCAATCTAAAGCCACGTCGCATTTGTGTGTGCCCAATTTTTCTCTATCTTGATCAAATACAGGAAATAAATAACCTTACAAAGCGCATGGAGACCAGCCAAAGCAATCTGTAAATTGTGTAACTCTGTTCCAGCTCTCAGAGCTATGTATTCAGCAAGGACTTCAGGAGAGACCTCATTCTTCTCCCTCTCAAATGAACACGCCCAGATTTTTTTGGTAGACTTGTGGGCTTTGATTTTGTAACTTCTAGTTTGGGGAACAAGTAGAAAACAGTGACACTTCATTTTGTGTGTGTGTGTTTCCCTAGTATTTTGTCCTCATATTAAGATACATTGGAATAGACTTTTAACTAGAAAAATATAGAGGGTATCTCCTTTCCTTGTACACATACACACTTATAAAAACCACATGACTGTGAATTGTTGGCCTATATAATTCTATTTTTAGTATAGCATGAAAAGAAACCTGAAGACCAGGAGAGAAAATTGATTTTCCTGAATCACTTAGCCAAGCTTAGAACTAGAGTCCTGTTAGAGATATTCTGTTTTTGTGTGTTGTTGTTGTTGTTTACTGAGTTGTACTTACTGTGAAAACTCACTATGCTTTCTATTTCTGAAACTGTTTTAAAAGCAACCAACGTAAGCAGGTATATTATCTTTGCTACAAGATGGTAGGGTCTTCTCTCTAACTATACTTATCACCGAATTCAAGTACAGAATCTTTATAAAGACTTTGTGCCATTATTAAACTTTTAACTTCAAAAGCGTATGAGGTAGACATGGTAGTAAACTGTAAATGGAGTTTAAAGGCAAATTCAATTTTCTTCTTAGGGCTGTCGTGAACTTCAACTCTGCAGGCCGTATTCCATTTGTCACAGGATCTGAAATGAGTACATAGTGTGTGCAGTTGTGTAATGTAGTTGTCCTAAACTTTAATACATTCACTTTTGAGTGCCATTTAAAAACTGTTTCTCTAACACCCACAGCCTGAGTTATTAAAGTTTAAAAGTGGAAACCCTGCTTGTAGCTCAAGTACAGAGCCCTGGAATTCTGACTAAATGACCTCTTCTTGCTGCCAGCCATTCTCCTTCAAGCCACATAGGCTGTAAGATCAAGACAGCTGTGTGTTTCTTTTCAACAAAAAAGAGAAATTCTTAAATTCTGGTATTTAGTGAATAACTGGTGCTAACGGCGTGGCCTCACTTTCAAAGTGCCTTCCTGCTTAGAGTGCATAGATAATGTCACGCTTTAACATAGGATGACTAGGTTTTGACAAATGGCACTAAGGGAGAGGAAGAGCAGTCAATCAAATAATTAGAAGATGGGCCATCCCATAGGTGTATGCCATTCAGCAGCTGCCAACTTGGATTCTACTACTCCTTCAAGGTTCATGCAAGTGCATGTCATGTTTCCTGAACACTCTTAGCTCTCTCTCTCGATTCCTAAAGCATCTTTAAACTGAGACCTCAGATTATCTGGCAAGTTCACAGAAGAGTTGGGCCTGGAACCCAGGACTGTTTTCTTTCTGCTAGACCCCTGCCTTAGTCCTGGGGTAGGAGTGGTAAAATTGGTAGCTTGAGGGGAAACCAGACCTGGGGTATAAAAAAGGAAGGTTCAAAGATGTCTAAGGGTTTGAATGTGGATGGCTTAGAAAACATGCGAGTACAGGTTGAAGAAAAAGTAATGGGTTTCATTTTGAGCATGCTGAGTTTGAAATGATGGCAAAACATCAAATCTATTTGGCCTGGTTGAGTCGGGATTCTTGAAACGATAAAGGCTAGGAGCTTTGTGACAAGAATGGAATCTCTGTAGCATGACAGACACAACAAGCTTTAACCTTGGTAATGGGGAGAGCTTCGAGCTTGATTCATGGCTTAGGCAGTGTGGAGGCTTGGAAGACACGCCGCAGCCCTGTGAGAGCGATGGGCAGTGCAGTTCCAACGACTGTTTCCTTGGTAGCAACTATGGCCTTTTGATTCGGAGCAAATCTTTCATGGTCAGGCCCATTTTATAGGTCAGATCAAAGGTCCGCAAATTGCAGCCCTTGGGCCAATTCTGGACCACTGACTGCTTTCCTATAGGCTGTTAGCTAAGAATGTTTCTTCCATTTCTAAATATTTAAAAAAATCAGAAGACTAATAATATTTCATAATATATGAACATTTCATGAAATTCAAATTTTTGTGTCCATAAAGTTTCATTAGAACACAGACCCATGTACTCATTTCCATAATGTCTGTAGTTGCTTTTGAGTTATAACTGCAGACTTGAGTAGTTGGAACAGAGACCATATGGCCCACAAAGCCTAAAATATTTACTATGTGACTCAGAAAATTTTGCTGGCCATTGTCTTAAGTCTTTAAGAGTTCAGGTATCTTCAGATGTTTATCCGTCCATAAGTATATTTATCCACCCATTCATTCATCTACCCATATATCCAGCCAGTCAGCCAGCTACCCAGCCATATAATATTTATTATGTATATACTATATGAGATCCTAAATATTCTCAAGACCTAATATCTGCATCCATTCTCAGTGTTAAAAAAAGCAGTGCTGCCTCCTTGTGAAAGAACTTGGCATTCATTTAGTGGATTAAAGCACTTCGCTGGGTAGTTGAGGGCTGAGTTTTCAGTACCCTTAGGTTCCTCCTCATTAGAGGGAAGAAGGATGGACTGTGAAATAGAGGCAGGACTGAAACTGCAGCTGTAACCCAGGAGGTCCTGTTAAATGGAGGAGGAGGATGGCTAAGATTGGGAGCCAGGCTGAAACCCAGGAGCTAAAGTTTTTGTCTGGCTGTCTAGGACTTTCTCCAGCCTGGGGCAAGGGCATATTGTGACTGCCAAAGAGAGAGTGTTAGAAAGGATGAATGGTGGCAGACAGGTCCTGGCAGGCACACCGCTTATCAATAAGCAGTGTGGGCTGGGGCAGAACAAGGCAAGTGGGCTGACTGACCTGCCGCAGCGTAGATTCTGTGGGCTTCACAGGTCAGCCAATGAGGCGCAGGGTGGTAGGAGATCCCACCTAAATGGACCATGGCTAAATTAGGGGCCACTACTTTGAGTGAAGGATGACACCATTTAAAAATGATAAAATACATTTTGGTATCATCATACAAAGAAGCTCTACACAGTCAAATATATACCCATGCAACCAGATTTTTATTAGCATGGAAATATATTCAACATAGTAAAGGAAAGTATACAGTTACGTAGATTGTATTATAATGATTCCACTTTGTGAAATAATGTGTACATACGTGTGCATAGTTTTTATAACTGTAGTTTCATAGAGACAAGCTACAGATATTTGCTTCTAACTTTTTTTTCTATTTTCTATTTTTTTTCTTTTTGCTTCTAACTTCTAAACTAATAAAAGCGAAATATTAAAATTAACCGTTTCTCCGAGACAGGGTAAGCCACGCCCACCAGCCAATCAGAGCGGCTGTATGCAAATTAGCCCGGCCAACATGGCGGCCGCCACTCACGGACCTGAGTAAACAGCCCTTTCCATTGCGGCAGGAGAGAAAGTGAAGCTGCGCCCCTCAGCTCAGCTCCGATT
>PVJC01007373.1:0-51686 GCA_004026665.1 Murina feae | reverse complement strand
GGAAGATGGGCAGTAGGCAAGCTTGGGAGGCAGGCAGCACCCAGCCCTGGCCACAGCTCAAAAAAGAGAACAACATGCAGGGGAGGGCAAGAGTCTGAGAGATCAACATAGAGGGGGTGTCTGCTCCAAGCCTCCACAGTGTGCCTGGTGGCAGGTCCCCAGCAGGTAGACACACACAGGAGGACTGCTCCGAGCCTCAGATGCAGCTGGGGGCAGGTCCCCAGTGGCCACACACACACACACACACACACAAAAGGTGCCTGGCAGACTGGGGCCATCATAGGACATCCACTGAGGGGTCCCAGACTGTGAGAGGGCACAGGTCGGACTGAGGGACTCCCTCCACCCTGAGTGCACAAATTTTTGTGCACCGGGCCCCTAGTGTTACTATAACTAGCTTAAACAGTATATGTAGGAAGCAAAATATTTACCTGTGATAGAGAATAATTAATAGAATTAAGTACATTTGGTTATTTCTGAGATATATTGCTAGAATAAGCTTTTATTTAAATCTAAAATTCTGTTTTGCTTTTTGAAATTTTGGACAAGAAAATTATATGTTTCTAGAGTCATACACTTTGGCAGATTTCTAGGAGTCCAAGACTGTGTTGCTATTTTTAAAGAAATTCATCTCTTTATTAAGAAACAATATTTATCAAGGGCCTACTCCATGCCAAAAATTGTTGTAGAGGTGGGAATGGAGCAGTGAATATGACACAGTCTCTGCAATCATGAAGCTTATAATCTAGAAGGGACGATGAAAAATAACAAGTGAACAACTAAATAAGAACATTTTAGGTAATGTCAAGCATATGAAGGAAATGATGCAGGGTACAGGGATATGAATCACAGGGTAAAGCTGGTGTTCAGAGGAGACCTCTGTAGGGAGGTGATATTTGAACTGAGACCTAAGTAATGGCCAGGAGCCAGCCCTGGGGAGAGCTGGGTGGGAAAGTCCTGGAAGCCAAGGAAACTGCAAGGACAGAGGCTCTGAGGTGGGAATGTATTTGTGGGTTTTGAGGAATGGAACGAAGATGTACAACTTGAGTGAGGGAGCAAGCAGGAAAAGGGTACAAGATAAGGTCAGATCATAAAGAGCCCTGTAAGCCATAGGCGGACATCTGGATTTTATTATTAATAAATGAGGAAACAACTGGAAGGTTTTAAAATATGGAGTGACATGACCTATTGGATTGTGGTGATGCAAGATTGCAACAGGGACAGTAGTTGGTAGGCTGTGGTAATGAGTTGGTTGGATGGTGGAAGTGGAGAGAAGATGGGTTAAAAGAAGAATATAATCTAGAGGTAGAACCAAAGGAAGGCATCAAGAATATTTTCTTTTTCCTGCTTGATCTCCTGGATGGATGGTGAAGGCAGAAGCTGAGAGGTGTATGATGGGAAGGAACAGGTCTAGGAGATGAGTGAGGGGGTCATAAAGTGCTCTTTGAAGATGGAAATAATAATTTTTGTTTTGGATGCTATATCAGGTAGGATTGCATTCAGCTTCAAGGGACCAAAAACCTGACAAATCATAACTAAGAAATCAATCAATGAATTGATCAATTGATTTATTTCCCCCAGAGCAAGGATTTCAAAGATAAGCTGGATAGTATGATAGCTCATGAATGCCAATGAGATCTTAGGGATATTCTTTCTTCTTCTTGTCCCTCTTAACCATGTTTTTATTCTCTTCAATTAAGAGGAATGATGCAGCTTCAGACATAGCATCAGCACTCCAGACAGGAGAAGGGGTAGTGCCTGTTAGGAAAGCAAACACTTTTTTAGAAATCCCAGGAAGACCTCCACTTTTATCTCATTGACCAAAATTAGAGATGGTCAGTGACCACCTCTAGCTGCAAGGGAGGCTGAGCTTTTTAGTTGGACACATTAGCTTACTGAACAAAAAGCCCCATTTTATTAAGGAGTAAGGGGGTGAATGGATATTATGAAGGCAAGCAACCAGCAGTGTCACCAAGGACACATTAAGTTTAAGGTCTTGGTTGAACTTTCGAATGATAAAGTCAAATAAGGTTGGAAATACAAGCCTGCATTCTGATGGTAACAGTTTGAGAGTCATTAGCATATAAAGTATATTTAAAGCCAAGAGGGCTGATGAGATCAACTAGGGTTAGAGAAGAATTGGAAACTTGTCATTTTTGTATTTATTATTGTTACATGCTTTAATTAATTTTATTCAACAAACTTTAAAAAATATTTGTTATTGATTTATTTTTTGAGAGAGAGAGAAAGAGAGAGAGAAAGAGAGAGAGAGAGAGAGAGAGAGAGAGAGAGAGAGAGAGAGAGAGAGAAGGGAGAGAGAAGGGAGAGGGAGAAAGAAACATTGATGTGAGAGCAAAACTTCAATAGACTACTGGGGATTGAGCCTGCAACTCAGGTATGTACCCTAACTGTGAATCAAACTGACAACCTTTTGGTGCTCTGGGTGACGCCCAACCAACTGAGCCACACCAGCCAGGGCTCAACAACCTTTTAATATACCTTTTAATAACAACCTTTTCTGTGTGTCAGAAACTGTTTCAGACCCCTATGGCAGAAAGATGAAAATGTATCACCTGCTTTCAAAAAACTTAGACATAGAACAAAAGAAAAATCAGTTTTATTAGATGATTCACTGCAATATATATAAAAATGAACTTATTTATGCAAATATGTAGCAGTCCATCTGAATTATGATAGTAACCCTACTGCAAACTCACTTTTTAAATGAGAATTTAAGTAATTTACCTTGAGTAATTTGTTATTCACCTGTCTACATATATTCATTTGCATATTTTATTTTGGAAATGCATTAAAAAAACCCTGAGTTTTTGAATATAACTAAACAATAATCTTAGTAAATTTGCTGTTAAAATTAACATAATGCATTATGTAATCAGAAATTAACTTTGCAATTTTGAATTGGAAGATCAGGGAATTATTTGTCAGAATAATTTAGAATGGGGTTGAATAGTGATTTATTGACTTAATTGCTACCTATCATTTCAGTTGGAAGTCTTATAGGTTTCAAACTTATTATGTCCCAAATTAAGTTCTTTATTTCTTATCCACCTTTTATTCCTCCCCCTGCATCACGTTTTTCTGTATTATTTTGAAGTGAATAGCACTACTATTCTTTGGGCTCAAGTCAGAACTCTAGTTATCATTCTAGACAGCCATCTTCCTCATTCCACTCTATCAGTAAAACTTACAGATTTTACCTCCTAAATATTTCTCAAATCTTTCCATTTCCTCCATCCTGGATCTTTATCATCTTAGTCATACTTTCCAATCACACTCATTTAAAATCTGTCTCTATAGCTATAATGATGTCACGAAACTAAACTGTCCAATTCATTACTTTGATTAAAATCTGGCAAAATGTCTCCCAGCATTCTTTAAAAGTGATGTCCTGTGTAAAATCAATTTTAAAAATATTGGACTAACCTGAGATAAAGAAGTCCTTTTATTGTAGGACTCCTCAGAGCCTTCAATTTGCTAATGTATTCATTGTGAATCAAGAAGCAGGGGCAAAATTGAGGATATTTCCAAACATAGATCACACTGAAGCTATTATTTTGAGAAATACCAAGAAACATTCCATGAAATACCTATATGAATACTAGCACTTTATGTAACTTGGCTTAGGAAATTTGGCCTACAGAAAGAAATTTAGTTATCTTAGTGTGGTATCAAAGCTTCCCATGACCTTGTCCTGACCTTTCTCATAAGCCTTATTTTCGACCACTCCCCATCTTCAACTTCATGTCTAATAATAGTAAACCATATCCAGTTCCTGTACACAGCATACGCCCTGTAGTTTTGCTCAAGCTCTTCCCTCTGGAAGATCCTTCTTCATCTGGTTAAATCTACTCATCTTTCAACTCTCAGCTCAGGGACCTTCCTTGAATTCCAGGTTGAGATAGGTGCCTGTCTTCTGAGCTCCACTTACCACAACACTAAAAGTGGGATTAACATGTTTATGTGTCTTTTCCCCCTAGTTTACCGGGGGAACCAGTAAAGAGACCATACTGTGGTGGTGGTGATGATGATGGTGATAATAACTAAGTTTATTTCACTCACTAAGTTTATTTCAGACTCTGTACGGTATATAAATTATTTTATTTAATATTCACAAAACCTTCACGAAGTAGGTATTATTAATAGCCTCATTTCACAGATAAGGAAGCTAGGGCTTAGAAAGGCTGAGAACTTGCCTGAGGCTGTAGAGGTAGTGAATGGTAAGTGAATGGGGTGTGAATTTAAACAGCCTGACTCCTGAGGCTACACCTTGTACCACTGTATCTACAACATCCATATGATACCTGGTAGTGGACATAGTAAATGCTTTTGATCTAAACTCAGTGTGTGTGTGTGTATGTGTGTGTGTGTGTCCTAAAACTACTAGCACTGAGGAAGCTGGATACGGTTTAGGAAAGAGAAGCATTTGCTATTAAATTTCACTTAAGGCAAAGTGGCAGTGGGAAGGGAGCATGGCAGGGACAACCAGCTCATGTGCCAAATTACTTCAGTTTTTGTGTTGTCTTAGACGTATGCTTTGGGGATGGCCACCCTGTTTCATATCTGTGTTAGTCTTTGCAGAATAAAAAGCATATGATTGTTTAACGAGGACTATTAGCCTTGTCATCTAATTGAGTAATATTTAATAGATCTTTCATTCAAAACCCAATGGGAATTTCCAGTTAGAAATAAGTGTGGGAAATATTTGATCTTAAAAATATTTTCATACATGAAGAATATATATGTGTTCATGTGAGACATTGAATATTCAATGAAATTTTGTGAGTATGAGTGGAACACTTATGCTGGGCCTAGAACAGTTGACAGCTTCTTTTGAGAGTTGCAAAATAAGTTTATGACAGTTTCTGCACTTTAGAATTTTGGTATGTGGCTTGGGAGATTCTGAAGTTTCTTATAGTAAGTCTCTAAATTGGTATTAAAAAAAATAAAAAAGAAGTAAAATGTATTATTTTGTTGTACCCTATGAGGATCACAAGTCATCATGATATGATTATAATTTGAAATACAAGTAAGAAATATGTGGAGTCATGATCTCTATAATCCTGTTCTTTGCTTCTTAATTAAATGTTGCAGATAATAGAAACATTGAAGAAAGAGAATTAGCTTAGAAATGATAAAAAATAATTGTTAACTCCATAACATATGTTTTATGATTTTGTTTAAGAACTGTCTATTTTGTGTTAGATCAAATTAGTCATTGTTTAGAATAGAGACCTGTATGAATTTCTATTCCCAATTAACTATAAATGGGAACCCTTGCAAACTGGGCTTCTTTTCTGTTTAATATGTGCTAGGTCACTTTTAATAAGTTATTTTCCTTATATCAAATTTCTTTCATTATAAAACAAAAGGTTTCCCAATTCCTATCCCCCTTTCCCTCTGAGAATTAAACAGTCATTTGCACGTTGTAGCCTGGGATTTACTGGAATTCTCACTGTGGGCACATTCTTTCTTCACACTCAACTCTCTCCCTTAAGCATATGTGTTTTCAATGAACATCTGTTCATTTACCTGGGAAAGAGCTCTCAACACCATTAGAGTGAGTAAATCCAGTTGTCTCCTTTTTCATTCGCAGCTATTGTTTGGATTGTGTGCTAATGCTCATCTAAATAAGGGATCCAGAAAATGACTGCTGTAGTGTAATTTCTTTAGTCTTGTGTGAGACCATCGCATGAAACAACAGTCCTGAGGACAGTCCTGAGGGGAAAACCAGGAGTTTTGATTTTGTCTGAAGCTAAATCTTATAAAACTTTAAAGCTTAAATTTAAATAATTGTTGCAGACAGGTTAAATAAAATCCATCAACTCACAGTATTTTTCCTGTCTCTATTCACTAGTGAATGACAGAAGCCTGAAAAAAAAAAAAAAAGGAATGTTCTAAAATAAGACCTAACATCTGGGTTAGGGTTATAAGTTAATGGTTCTTTTTTTGCCCTGCCCCCCAATTATTTTTAGGCCCTGGGCCTCTGGACCAACGGCTGCAAAGCAACTTTAATTTTTTATCAGAAGGCAGTGGTCTCCCCTCTTCTTTGTCTTTCTTATCTTGTTGGGAAATGCTTCCGTGGTGACCCAATTATGCTTCCTGTTTAAACTGTATAAACGATTCATTTGATTCAATATCTACTTTTTGACCCTATTTGCAAATATATAGTTGAGAATGATTCCATTCATTAGCTGATTCCTTTTTCCACTGCTGACCAAATTTGGATCATTTCATTGTTAACTTTGGGTGAGGGAAAGAGGAACTCTTTGAAGCTCCTTCTACTCATGATTTTATGGGTCTGATATGAAGGCTTATGAAGACAGAATCATGGCTTGGCTGACTCGATGCCCTTTTCCAGATCTCTCCACCCTCGCCTACCTCTACAACAGAGAATGGAAAAGCTAAACACTGTTCTAATTTCTCACAAAGCAAGGGGCAGCTCTCTGACAGGGTTCTGGCCAAGAACTCTGAAACTTAGGTAAAATTCTGTTGAGGAGGATTTGGAGAAGGGCCTTTTACTTCCTGAAAAAAGAGACTAAAAGCTGCTGACATGACTCCTTCCACTTTTTTGGGGTCTTGAACATGGTTACAGTGTCTGGATCTAAAGCAGTCATCTTGAGACTTTGAGACCATAAACCAATGTACTAGAAATGGTAGCACAGGATTGTATTTTTATATTACACTAGAGGCCTGATGCATGAAATTTGTGCAAGAGTAAGCCTTCTTTCCTCCCCTGCTGTTGGCACCAGTTTCCCTCTGGCACCCAGTACCTGGGCTTCCCTCACAGCCCTGGCTTCATCCAGAAGGTCGTCCAGAAGGACATCTGGGTCTAATTGGCATATTATGCTTTCATTATTATAGATTAATTATATTATGTTACTAGGGGCCCAGTGCACAAAAATTTGTGCACTTGGGAGGTCCATCAGCCCGACCTGTGCCCTCTTGCAGTCTGGGACCCCTCTGGGGATGTCCATCTGCTGGTGTGCCTGGTCAGCCTGGGTGAGAGACTGTTTGCAGGCTGGCCAAACCCCCCAGTGTGGATCCTCACCCCATTGGGGTGTGGCCAGCCTGTGTAATGAGCTGAGGGCCATTTTTAGGCTGCCCACAGTCCCTTCAGGTTTTGGGTCCCTACTGGGGTACCTGGCCAGCCTGGGTGAGGGGCTGATGGCTGTTTGCAGGCTGGCCAAGCCCCCCAGTGGCATCCCTCACCCCATTGGGGTGTAGCCAGCATGGGTTACGGGTTTAGGGGCACTTTCAGGGTTTCAGGCTGCCCACAGCTCCCATTGACCCAATGTCCCAGCAAGTCTGGCTGGAAGCAGGTTTCTGGGGTTTGTTTATCTTCTATAATTGATACACTGTTCCTTTAAACCGGGGCCTAGGCAAGTAAGGAAACCTCCTCTCTGCTTCTGCTCTGGCTTTTATAATGAAACAATGTTTCCCTTAGAAGTCAGGCCCGGCCTGCTGTTGCTCCTGAGTCTTCTAGGATTGATACTTTCTTGCAAATACGTTGTTCCCTGGAGCAGAGAGAAGCCCAGGTGGCCCGCAAACAGTTTCACTCCTGCTGCAACGGAAATTGCCTGTTTACTCAGCTCCCTGAGTGCCGGCCTCCATGTTGGCTGGGTTAACTTGCATATAGTCGCTCTGACTGGCTAGTGGGCATGGCTTAGGCGTCCTGGAGGGATGGTCAATTTGCATATTACACTTTTCTTATATAGGATGTGTATTATATTTTTATTATATCATGGAGCCCCACATAATACAGAACTGCTTCTCTCTAGACATTATATCTATATAGTACAGGCTTAGTTCATGAAAGTTGTGCATTCTGGTGGGGGGCAGGGGAGTCCTTATCCCGGATTGCAAGAGGGTGCAGGCCAGGCCGAGGGACCCCACCAGTGCATGTCAGGCTGAGAGGTTGGCCAGCCAGGTAGGGACCTTTGGAGGGCTCCAGGGTGTGTCCAGCCTGTCTCTCTAAGTCTTGATTGACCAGACCCCAGCAGCAAGCTAATCTACCAGTTGGAGCATCTGTCCCCTGGTGGTCAGTGCACATCATGGTGAGCAGTTGAGTGGTCTTAGCATATCATTAGCATATTACACTCTGATTGGTTGAACGGATGACTGGATGACCGGACACTTAGCATATTAGGCTTTTATCATCTATAATAATCTATAATAATAAAAGCCTAATATGCTAGTTAGACCAGACATCCTTCTGGACATCCTTCTGGACGTTCTGGACAAAGCTGTGGATGCGAGGGAAGCCTGGGACCTGGGTGCCTGCTGGTGGCTGGAGGGAAGCCCGGGTCCTGGGTGCCGGAGGGAAGCCTGGGTGCCAGAGGGAAACTGATGCTGGCAGCCGAGGGAAGGAATGCCTATTCTTGCATGAATTTCATGCATTGGGTCTCTAGTATAGGATATAAAAGCCTAAGCAACCAAACTACTGAACAACCAGTTGCTATGAAGGGAACTGACCACCCTGGGGCAGTAGCTCAATGCAGGAGCTCTACCTGCTAATACTGAATCAGGCTTTCAAGTCTGCATATGTAACAAGCTCCTTAAGGAGGCAGCCGATGCCATCTCAAGATCAAGGTGCAGAGAGCTAGTTAATTTTGACACTATTTACATCACATTTAGGATTTCTTCTTAGGGATGAGAATAACTTTTTACTCTCACATTTGGAAACCAGTCTGGTGGCAGCCACTGACTCCTTCTGTAGTCCTGCAGGTCTAATCTCTGGAGAACGGGCCAGGCACCCATGGACTGGCATCACTGGCACCATCCTGACAGCACTGCTGGCCACCTGGAAGTTGGGCTCGGCCACCGTGGCTGCTTCCCCTCCCTAGACACTCTGCAAGGAAAAAAGATACAAAAGCAGCTGCCAGGTGGCTCCCAACAACCAGTGAGAACGTCAGCCATATGGGATTTGATCCTGGGCCTGCCTGGAGGGCCAATTGGGACCCGGCCCCCTCCAACCGCTCGGGACAGGTGCTAGACACAGGGCTCACAGCTAGCGAGCACCACTGTGGTGGCACAAGGCTCTTCTGATCAGGACTGACATGGCATGAGCCCACAGCAGGTGCAGCGGGGCTGGGACAAGTGGTAATGGCAGGTGGCACTGGACTGTGGTTTTTGGCCCAATCCCCACAGGCCACGCCAAGGGACCCCACCTGTGCATGAATTTGTGTACTGGGCCTCTCGTATACAAGTAAACCCCTATGTGATGGGTTTAAGAGATGGCTACAAATTCTTTGACACTCCTCTCATGAAAATATATAGTCTAGTTTCCTTTCTCTTATTTATTTTTCTTTTCTTTTTTTTTTTTTTAGTTTCCCTTCTCTTATTTATTTTTCTTTTCTTGTTCTTTTTTTTTTCTTTTTTTTTAGTTTCCCTTCTCTTGAACATAGGCCAGTCTTAGTGACTTGGGTCTAACAAACAATGCAGTGGGGATGACACTGTGTGACTCCCCAGGCTAGAGCAAAAACGGGGATACAGTTCTGCGTTCTTGCGACTTGAGAGCTCTGAGTTGACATATCAAAAGTGAGTCTACACTGAAGCTGCTGTGCTGGAGAAACCATGTAAGAGACCACACAGAGACAGAGGTGCCAGAGGAGCCCCAGCTGGACTAGACCCCCACTCTCCTGGTTTTCCCATCAAGAACAGACAAAGTAAACGGACCAGTCTTCAGATGGTTCTGTCCCAGAGTCTCCAAGATGCCTAGCTGATGCCAAGAGGAACAGATAAAGCCCTCCAAAACTGCAGACTCATGAGCAAAATAAATATTATTTTAAATCACTAAATTTTGAGGGTGATTTGGTATGCAGCAATAGAAAACTAGAGCAGCCTATTTTTTTACACTGCTGTTATTAGCATGTTTTGTTATGTGAAGCTAAAAGCATCCCTATCTGAAACACTTAGCAGTAGAAAAGATTAAAAGAAATTGCTGAAATGATCCTTTTAAATTATTAGATGTGCTGATTATCCATTCTAGTCCCCTCTTAACCTGGCTGTGGTAATCACGTTAGCTATAGTACAATGCCACAGTTTTCTATTGAAGTTGATATTGATTTAGTTACATAAAGGTTTTAAGACTGGGCTAGTAGAAATGTAGAAAAAGAGACATTTCCATTCAGGGCGCCATGTTGCTGTTTTCCTGCTCTTTTGACTTTCTGGAAACAACAAAAACAGTATAGATAGATGCCTCACCAGCCAGTAAAACTTGTCTGAGTCCCCAGTTTCATAAAAATCCCACCAGTGTTTGAGGCAGTTTTCTTAATGAAATGCTGCTAGCATTTGTCAGCTTTGTTTTCTCACTGACATTTGCGGCTTTTTAAATAGATGAATATTTAATGTCATACTTAATAGGCCAGATTCTTTGAAGCAAATTCCACTACTTAGTTCCCTCTTTTTAAAGTGTGGATGGTCACTAATTATTATTAGAATTTATTTAAAGGTTTTAATCATAAACTCATTTATAAATCCAATAGATAGAAACCAGTAAATTTATTTTAAATTAATATTCATATCTTTATATGGAAGCTGCAGTATGTTAAAAAAATCTTTTATTCCAAAGTAACAGAATTCTATTTCTAGTGATAGAAATTCCTAATCAGCTCTGCAATATAGTTTGGCAATTTTCTTGTCCTATTGCACTGAATTTTAAACCCAAAGGAACAAAATGTAACTTCTGAAAGCTGGTTGCACAAACGCCAATTTTATGTGTGTGTGTTTATTTACTCAGTGGCCACATCCTTAGACTGTTGGCAAATGCACAGCTGGGTGGAGAAGCACACGTGTCATTGTACTGATGCTATGGGACGGGATGGGCGTGGACACTGACCGGGGCAGCGGAGGGGTCCTTGCAAAGAGAAGTTTCCTAAGCGATATCATATGCAGAAGCAGCCTCTGGGGTTTAAAAATAACTGGGCTGGGAGTGTCAGCCTTGCTTGGATCTGACTCCTTGACTCACTATCCATAAGGGTCAGACCCATATTCCTGGGTGGGCTGGAGAGTCTGTGTAAATGCGCTCATTTCCTAATAGCAACTCTCCGTAACAGCTCAAAGAGCCTGGGAATGCTATTATATCTCGGGGCAGCAAGGTGCTGCATGCACAAGCTGAACCAACATCTCAATAAGAAGCTGAAACAGGACAGATGGTTTATGCTGCGCCTCAAATGTGGTTATTTCCAGCATAGTTTCCTTAAACGAACAGGAAACAGAAAAAACAGAGACGATGACTGCTTTTGCATGGCAGTTTCAAAGCAGATTAAAACTAGCACTGATTTCCCATCCTGTCCTTCCTCTCCCTACCCAGCTTTTCGGGGGGAACTGAATTACTGATGCATGAGACATGTCTTATAGTCACGCTACCTGGTATTTTTATTTTTGTAACTTGTGAAAAACACGCTGCCACTGCATAGCTACGCTGGTGTCAGGGACTCCTTGAGGACTAGTATCATAATTTATTTGGCACCAAGACCCCATCTAGCACCTTAAAAAATATGCAATCAGTGGACAGACAAATAAGACCATGGGAGTGGTGGGAGTAGGGGTGAAATTTCACAAAGTTCAGAACAAAACATAAATGCATATTAGGTCCTGCATTGGCCTGTGATAGCCCTGACCTCTGAGCACACTGGCCTGTCAAATGTCTCTTGTTATCCTCATTAGGGAGAGGCAGGCATTTCTGTTTCTGGCACTGTGTGCTCCGGGTCTCATCCGGTGCTCCTCTGGATCAGAACCCTTAGCTTCACTCCCCAGCTCCTCCCAGGCCTTCTCCAAGCTAATGCCTTTTCTTGAGCTTTTCAGAAGCCTGTGACACTTCCCCTAGGTTCCCCCACCTGCTTGGTATTAGCAGGTAGAGCTCATCAATTCCTCTCTAACGCTGGTGCCTCTTCTTGAAGTCCTACATGCCATCAGAAACCAGAGAACAGTCTCATCCATTTAAATGATGGCTTTTAGAAGCATGGCTCATTCAAGCCGACTCCTTCCAGAGTTCTGAGTTCTTTTATTCACTGAAGCATATTTCTCTCAAAGCAGTAGCGTTATCTAGGATGCTTCTTAAAGCACAGATTCCCACTGAATCAGGCTCTCAAGTCTGCATATGTAACAAGCTCCTTATGGAGGCGGCCAATGCTATCTCAAGATCAAGGTGCAGAGAGCTAGTTAATGTTGACACTATCTACTTCACGTTTAGGATTTCTTCTTAGGGATGAGACTATTTTTTTCACCCTCACAATTTGGAAACCTCAGGCACAGTCTGCCAGTGTCAACAATTGGGACATCACCCAGCCATTCTCGCGGCAGTCTCACAACAACTGCACCTGTGGGTTTTGTGGGAAAACTGGAGGCTGAGAACTGCATTTGACCTTTCATCCTTGGTCTTGGCTGGCCCGCCCATGCGCCTTTGAGGAGCTGCCTCCCACCATGTCATCTTGTGTTCCTCTGTATCCTGGTCTTCTTTTCTTTTCTCTGTGTGTCCCCTCCCTAAGCACCCCTGTCTTACCGCACAGGCTCAGTTCCATCCCCTCTCCCTCTGGACTTCCGCTGCAAGATAAGTCCCCTTCCATCGTTCCATGTGGTCTCGGCTGAACTCTGGCTCTCTCTGGGGTTGTTCTTCCCTCCATAGTCCTCTTAAGTGGCGGCTGCCCTTTCCCTCACTTCCATTATGAACCACAGAGCTGATGGTGGCAGGCGTGAGACAGAGTTGGGAGGTGGTGGCAAACATTTTCTGAAAAGGTAGTAAATGAATATCTTTGTACTCAAGTCTGCCATTGTAGCGCAAAAGCAACCACGGACAGCAAGGAAATGAATGCGAAGTTCATATAATGTTCATGTGTCATAAAATATTCCTTTTTTGAAAAAAAAATTTCAACTGTTTAGAAATATAAAAACGTTTTTAACTCATGCGCCATGCAAAAGCAGGAGATGGGCTGGGTCCAGCCCGTGGGCTGTAGTTCACTGACTCCTGCTCTAAATCAGTGTTTCTCAGACTCTAATGTACATACACATCACCAAGGATCTTGTTAAAATGCAGACTCCAGCTCAGTAGATCTGGGGTGGAACTGAGATTATGCATTTCTAACAAGTTCCCAGATAATATGAGTGCCCCTAGGCAGCACACCACACTTTGAGTGAAAGGGAGAAATTTATTTTTCTATAATAAAGGCATTAGAAATACTTTAATGATACAGGAAAATGCTCATACTGTAATTCATGGTAGGTAGCAAGCTTGGGTGGTCGTTGAGAAAACAGGCTTTTAAACCAGACTCCCACTTACCAGCTATCTGAATATGGACACACTTCTTAACCTCCCTGTTTCCATCTATTCAACTGCAAAGTGAGACCATAGTCTCTGCTTCAGAGGTTGTTTTGAATTTTAATATGATCAGGCATGTGGCAAGTACTCAATAAACCTTAGCCATTATTATTTTTACATTTAAAGAGCAAGACGTGAACCTGTAGATAACAAAATCACAAGACCGTTAATTTTGAGAGTCACGGGGGATTTCCTTGCTTCCCTTTTCGAAAACATTTGTAGGGATTATGTCCATTCATTCATTCGAGAAACATTTGCTGCGATGTTCATTTTCTTGCCAAGCAATGTTCTTGCTGATCTCTAAAGATGAGTGCAGTACAAGCTTACGTAATTGAGGGAGATGGAAACACAAAGCAGTTTCAGCACAGAATATGGGGGTCTACGCAGAGTGCTGGGGAACATACAGCCTTCACTCTGCTATGAGGAGCTGCCAGAGGGATTCCACACAGGAGGTGAGTGTTCAACTAGACTTCATTGATGACTGTGGGTCTGCCTGAGGGATGGGGGAGGGAACAGGGTATGCAAAGGAAGTGGAGTGTTTGAGGGGAAGGTCCAGGAAAACAAGACCCTAGGGATGTGAGCGAGAGGCCAAAGACAAGACCCTGACCAATCAGAACAGACATAGGCCTTGATGTCAGAGGTTTGGACTAGCTGAGTATGAGCCCTGGGTGGGTCATTATCCCTTTTTGGAAAATATCCTGACAATACCATAATATATGCTAGCTGGACTCTGAGAAAAGACAGTGCAAGAAAATCCTTGACTACTTTTGCTGGAATCACAGAAATACTGGGGAGCCCTTGTGCTGAGCCAAGGCAGCCCAGCCTCTACAGCTTGTCCCTAAGGAATACTATGCTAGACTGGATGAGAATTCTCTACTACACATTAAGGCCAAAGGAAAGTGGCCTTCTGGGAATAGTAATTACCATCTAAGTGTCTGCTACTGGAGGGACTTTGTGTGGTGCTGCTGGGGCTACTACACTAAAGTTTGGCATCTGCCATGGAGAGTTCAACCTCTAGAGAAGGAAATGGGCACACAAATCACTATACCACAGAGTGAAAGGAGGCAAAACAAAGTCTTTATAGGAAGAAAAAAAAGATGATAAGGAGTTTAGATCTGGGTGTGAGAACTTCAGATGAACTTTAAGGAGGGAAGAAGCAGCATTTGAGCTGGCATTTGAGATAGGTGCTCCCTTCCAAATTGCCAGCTTATTGGAGGTGGGGGACTGGGGTATCTAATCTAATAAAATAGAAACATGAAAATTGACCGCACCTCCACTATGTCCCAAGCCATGCCCACCAGCCAATTAGAGGGGCTATATGCAAATTAACCCAACCAAGATGGCCGCTAGCAGCCACAGAGCTGGAGCAAGCAGGAGGCTTGGTTGCCCCGGTGATGGAGGAAGCCAAGCTTTCCGCCTGCCTAGGCCAGCTGTGGCCTCTGCTCAAGGCAAAAAAGTTTCAATTATAGAAGATAAATAAATCCCAGATACCTGCTTCCAGTCAGCCTTGCTGGGAGATTGGGTCACTGGAGGCTGAGGCCAGCCTGCAGACAGCCATCAGCTCCTCAGGGGGTTTGCAGTATGGTCACACCCTCATGGGGTGAGGGTCCCCGCTGGGGGGCTTGGGCAGCCTGCCAACAGCCATCAGCCCTTCACCCAGACTGGCCAGGCACTCCAGAGGGGACCCCTACCCTGAAGGGGCTGTGGCCAGCCTGCAAACAGACATCAGCCAGTCACCCAGGCTGGTCAGGCACTCCAGAGGGGACCCCTACCCTGAAGGGTCTGTGGCCAGCCTGCAAACAGACATCAGCCAGTCACCCAGGCTGGCCAGGCACCCCAGCGGGACCTTCCACCCTGATCTGGGACATACTTCAGGGTAAAACTGCTGGCCCCCACCCATGCATCAGGCCTCTATCCTATATAATAAAAGGGTAATATGAAAATTGACCCTAACAACAGAACAACTGGGAATGACTGGTCACTATGACACACTCTGACCACTAGGGGGCAGATGCTCAATTCAGGAGAAGGCCCCTGGTGGTCTGTGCGCTACCACAGGGGGAGCTCTGCTCAGCCACAAGCCAGGCTGATGGCTGCCAGTACAGCGGTAGTGGTGGGAGCCTCTCCTGCCTCCTTAGCAGCGCTAAGGATGTCCAACTGCACCTTAGGCCTGCTCCCTGCTGGCAAGTGAACATCCCCCTGGGGCTTCCGGGCTGCCAGAGGGATGTCTGACTGCTATCTTAGGCCCGATCCCCCAGGGAGTCAGCCTCAGCCAGTAGGTGGATATCCCCTGAGGAGTCCCAGACTGTGAGAGGGCACAGGCCAGGCTGAAGGACCCCCCAAGTGCACACATTTTTGTGCACTGAGTCTCTAGTCTCTCTATATAAAAGCCTAAGTGACCAACCGACCAAATGACCAGTTGCTATGACACACACTGATCACCAGGGGACAGACACTCAAGCAGGAGCTTGCCCCTGGTGGTCAGTGTGTTCCCACTATTAATCTCCCACAGCTCCTCCCCGCCACCTCCATGCTGACCCACCTCAATGGCCCCAACCTCCTGCTGCTCCTCTCCTAGGCCTGCTCACTCTGATTGGCCCCAGCCCTGATTTGAGTTGGATAGAGCTTTCATTGGCTGTGATCACCAGCCAGGCCAAGGGATCTCACCTGTGTATGAATTCATGCACCAGGCCTCTAGTATTTTATAAATAGCTGACTTTAATCAATGGCTTTGGAACTGATGGTAGGTTCCTAAACTAACCTTCTAGGTAGAGCCCAAAAGCTGCCATCTGAAATGACCCTGAACCTATAGGGCAAAGGTCACCATCAAAGAAAATTTGGATTTCAACCTCAGAATAGAAATATAGAAATGGTTCCTAGAAATTTATCTTCTGTCTTGTTTTCCCTTCTTGATTTCCTCAGACCTTCTGTCCTCCATAGCAGGGCTTCTGAAGTAGAGGGTCAAGTGTGAGATATAGTGGGCCCAGTAGTAAGGGTGCATGAAGGCAGGTAGGTACCTTACTTGAGCTCCAACACTGCATCCTGATGCGGGTGTCCTGAGGGATATAATACTGATTGCAGCCTGCTCTCCTCTTTGTTAATTCCTCTTTTCTCAGTGGTATGGGATGGCATTTTTGCCCCAATACTCTCCTTGATCTTTTGAATTAATTTTTCTACACTTCACCTGCTTTACATAGAAATTCAGCCATGCCTGTGCCTACCTGGTGACTCTAGAGAGCCCCAGCAGCGTTGGCCTGAAGGAAGATTTGTGGTTAAGACTTGGAATTGAGAAAAGGGAGTGAAAGAAGCCACCACAGGGCTGTTTCCAAAACCAGACTATGGACTAGGTTTGGGCATAGTGGAGAGGGATCTGCAAGCAGAAGCAAAAGGATGGCTTTTCAAAAGGAACTCTGAGACAAAGGGCCACAAGCAATGCTGCTTCAGGGTGCAGGTAAGAAAATGCTCCTCAGTGCACCCAGACACTGTGAGGCACCTTCCAGAGCTGGTGCTGAGTGGTCCTGAACACTTACATGGGCTCAGGTTGGGAATTTCCATAGTATTAAGGGAAACAAACATTTTTCTTATTAAGGAGAGTCTTTTACCTCAGCAGTTTGTTTTGGGATCTTTGTAAATTGATCCCTGAACAGGAAGCAGAGTTTGTGCACTGGGTAAGATTATACTCCAAAGAGCTGCTTGTATAGCAGATATCATTGATGAGGCTGAGGTGCAAGAACATAAGAAGCCTCTTTGAGCCCCAGCTGGTTTGGCTCAGTGGATAGAGTGTCAGTCAGCCTGTGGACTCGGTGCCGAATTTGATTCTGGTCAAGGGCATATGCCTGGGTTGTGGGTTCGATCCCCAGTGTGGGGCATGCAGGAGGCAACCAATCAATGATGCTCTCTCATCATTGAAGTTTCTCTCTCAAATAAATTTATATATATATATATATATATATATATATATATATATATATACATACACACACACACACACACATACACACACACACACATTGATATGTTCATACCTTAGAAAATAAGATTTTAAAGAAAGCCTGTTGGTATAATACAGGTTGGGGAAAAAGGCTTACAGTGGTGAGTACACAAAACATAGAGTTTAATCTTGTATTATTATTTATCAATTATTGTATTATTTTCCATACAAACAACAGTAAACCTACCTTTACCCCATCTTGTATTGTAATAACTATGTATGATACCAGTTCTGTACTGGAGATACCAGGGGGAACACTTTGTATAATATATGATTGTCTAACCAATATGCTGTACACTTGAAATTAAAAAATACTATTGAATGTATACTATAATTGAAAAAAATTGTCCTGACCTGTTTGGCTCAGTGGATAGAGCGTCGGCCTGTGGACTGAAAGGTCCCAGGTTCGATTCCAGTCAAGGGCATGTACTTTGGTTGCGGGCACATCCCCAGTAGGAGGTGTGCAGGAGGCAGCTGACTGATGTTTCTCTCTCATCGATGTTTCTAACTCTCTATCCCTCTCCCTTCCTCTCTGTAAAAAAATCAATAAAATGTATTTAAAAAAAGAAAAAAATTTAAAAAAGAACTCTGTTTGTGAACACACATGAGATGCCCTTGGATGCTCCAAAATGTCCGCATGGGAAAAAAATTACTGAGGCTCCTCCTTATATGGTCAAGAGAACACATTAATAAAGTGTGTATTTCTACTGTAACCGCATTTATACCCAATGGCTGGGAAGGCTTGGAGAAATTTGAGTGACATTTGTAAATATACATATACATACATGCATATGAAATTGACATTAAAAGCAATGTTCTAGGAAAGAGTGTTACTCAACCCATTCACAAACACTGTGGAAACATAGGTCTCCGTGACAGGCGCCACATTTATATGGATATGAATCAGCAAGTCGGCAATTATTTCTCTGTTTGCTAAGCCATTCTCACCAATAAGTGGCAGTATGGCACAAGGTCTTTCTCCATCAAAAGGGGAACACGGCTGGATTTTTATTTGTAGACTAGAGGCTCAGTGCATGAAATTCAGGTACTGGTAGGGTCCCTAGTGGCTGCCGGCTGGGTACTCCATCTCTTCCCCCCGCCGTCCCAGGCTACCTCCAGCCCCTGGTCAAACTCCTGGAGTATCTCCTGGTTGAGGGGACAATTTGCTTACTAGCTTTTATTATATAGAATAGGATGATCTGTCTTGCCCCCTAGAACATGCAACTGGGACTTTGTCATCTTGTTCACTTCCCAGAACAGTGCCTGACACATAGCAAGTACTTAGTATGTGTGAATAAATGAATGAATGAATGAATATACGAGATGAAAGCCATTTTTCTCCATTCTCATTGCTGTTACTTCTGCCAAGTCTACCTTGAGTCCTGGCCTATGGAAAATTCCATCCTCTCAGCAGAGAGACTGTGGGTGGTTCCTAGGGCATTATGGGTCAGCATGTGGGTGTGGATTCTTGTACAGACAAAGAGGCCCTGGACTTAGTAGATAGTCCCAAAGTCTCAGAGGGACTTTCAGGCAGAATAATATAAACTTCATCTTCCTTAAAGCACTTAATTTTTTTCCCCATATGAAAATAACACATGCTTGTTAGCTAAAGATTGAAAATACTAGAAAAATATGAAGGTGGAAAAATTACTCATAATCCCTTTACCTCAACAAAAAACTACCCTTCTCTTTCTCCTGGATTATCCAAACAGCTTTTACACTCCCCCCAGTTCCCTGCAGTTTTGCCTTCCTTCACTCTAGTTGCAGGGCAAGGGAGAGATCTTTCTAAGACAAAACACTTGACAGGTTTCCCGTTGTCCTCAGTGTCCCAACTACTCAATAAGGTTGGCTCTGTGTGTGTCTCTTCAACTTCTAATTCCTCTGAGCCCCTATCATATTACGCTTGTGCCAAATGGAATTTCCCGAAATTCTTTAAGCAGGCTGCACGTTCTCACACGGCCTCTGGTCTTTCTCACAAGCTGTTCACTCTGATTGGAACTCTCTGCATCGTTCTTGGTCCCGTTCTTTTTGTTACCTCTGTTTCCTGGTCTGTGTCTGACTTTTCATCTTTTTTCTGATCCAGAATTTAGATATTACTTCCCCTGATAAACCCTTCCTGACCACTCTTCCCCCACCGAACCTCAGTGTGTAGGTTCTCCTCTTTACTTCTAAAAATCCACAGATTTTCCCACCATATAGCTCATCATACAGCATGCTAGCCCTTGCCTGTGAAAGCATCTCTTTATCCTTAATGCACAGCACCGCACCTGGCTCATGTCACACAGCTCAATAAATAGAGGGTGTACACACTTCAATAGCTGTTAACTCAATTTCAAAAATGAGCTTTATGTTAAGAAACACTGACTTTAGAATCATTCAAAGTGTGTATACATCTCTTGTGGGGACACCCTGTATTTGTGGAAGTGAACTGAAATTGAACCAAGGTTTACATTTTATTTTATTATTATTTTTAAATGTATTTTTGACTTTAGAGAGGAAGGGAGAGGGAGAGAGATAGAAAAATCAATGATGAGACTGAATCATTGATGGGCTGCCTCCTGCACAACCCCCACTGGAGACTGAGCCCGCAACGCAGGCATGTGCCCTGACCCAGAATCAAACCACGGACCCTTCAGTCCACAGGCTGACACTCTATCCACTGAGCCAAACCAGCCAGGGCCAAGGTTTACATTTTAGAAACATTTCCTATTAACTTTTGCTTTAATAATATTGTTTTTCCACGTTATATGAATATAATTAATCTTATAAATTTAATGTTAAAGACTACATCATATAAACATTTTAATCTTATTTTTGAATATAAAGGATTTTTTTAAAAGGCCTGATGCTTTAAAAAATATATATTTTGTTGATTTTTTACAGAGAGGAAGGGAGAGGGAATGTTAGAAACATCAATCAGCTGCCTCTTGCACCCCTCCCACTGGGGTGGTGCCTGCAACCAAGGTACATGCCCTTGGACCCTTCAGTCCACAGGCTGAAGCTCTATCCACTGAGCCAAACCGGTTAGGTCTGTAAGAATTTTTTAACTTAACATTATGTATAGTACTAGAGGTCCCGTACCACAAAATTCGTGCAAGAGTAGGCCTTCCTTCCCCCCGGCTACCAGCACCAGCTTCCCTCGCAGCCCCAGCTTTTTCCGGAAGGTCATCTGGAAGGACGTCTGGTCTAATTAGCATATTATGCTTTTATTATTATAGATTTTCAATGTTCCCTAACCTTCAGAAACTTAATTTTTTAAATATTATTTAAAAAATATATTTTATAGATTTTTTTTAAAGAGAGGAAGGGAGAGGGATACAGAGTTAGAAACATCAATGAGGGAGAAACATCGATCAGCTGCCTCCTGCACATTCCCTACTGGGTATGTGCCGGCAACCAAGGTACATGCCCTTGACCGGAATTGAACCTGGAACCCTTGAGTCTGCAAGCCAACACTCTATCCACTGAGCCAAACTGGTTAGGGTCAGAAACTTAATTTTTAATGACTACATACTATTCTATCAAGTAGATGCACTCTGGTTTAGCATCTTCTATTTTGGGATATTTATGATTATTTGCCTGCTACAATTTGTCATTAATTTTGCTATAATTATCTTTGGGCATAAAGCTTTTCATATTTTTAATTATTTCTTTAAAACGTCCAAAGTAAAATTTTAAGGTCACTGGGCATTTCAAGTTTTTAACACATATTGCACACTTGCTTTCACAAAGTGTTATTTATTCATTTATATTGCCACTAGCAATTTATGTGAGTGCTCATTTCATTTACCCTTACCAAAGTCACTTCCTTTTCAACCTTTAAAAACTTTCGAAGAACACACATCTCCCAAAGGCAGCAGCACTGAGGACACAGGGCCGACATTTGCTCCTCTCTTCATTTCCTTCCAAGTCCCATTTGCAGAGTTTTCATCCCATGAGGCTGTGTGGTCACTTAGAGCATCTGTTTTGTCCTCTTGGAGTGGGTGAGATAGCTTTAAGTTTGCTCTGGTTTATTCAATTTCAAACCCTTTAAATGGGCACAGGACAACCTCTATCCCCTTTGCCCACCAACACACACACACACACACACACACACACACACAGAGTCCATGTCTACCTGAGGACAGTATTCTCTGAGACCACCTTTCCACTCACCTTCTCTTTATCCCCGCTCTCTGACTGCTTTGCTCTTTCCTGTAGCTCCAACTCTTTTCCTCTCTCTCTTCTCCCCTGTCTCTGCCTCTTTCTCTTCCTTTTTTCCTTCCTTCCTTCATCCATTTATTCAACAAATTTAGCAAGCACCTACTAGACCAAGCAAAAATGCTGGAATACACAGGAAATAAGGCAGGAGTAGTTCCTGCCTTCACGGAGTTTACATTCTAGATTTAAAACAACAAACAAACCAACTCATACATTAAAATGTTACACACTGAGATAGGCATTCTGAAGGGAACAAAGGCTAGGAGAGAGAATGCTGAAAAATACCTTTAGGTAGACTAATACCTCCCTGCCTCTCCCCCCTCCCCCCCCCAAACCCTTTAACTGTGCCTTTTCTCCTCCTCAGCCTTTACCACTTCTGACACAGTATGCATAGTTCCTCATTTATTTGTTTGTTATGCTTCCTCTGACTCCAATGTCAACTCCAGGAGGCAGGAGCTTTGCAGTTCGCTGCTGCACCCAGCCAATTGCAGATTCCCAATACATATTTGCTGGATGACTTGGTGAATGGGAAAGGCCTCCTGGGGCCTGTATGTGAAACTGGGCCTGAGGATGAGAATGAGCTATTTGTGTCAAGTTAGTGTCAGAGGTCTAGGGACTCTGTAGCCAGCAAAGGAAGGAAGAGCAGCACCAGGGTGAGCGAGGGGGCAGCAACACAAAACAAGGAGATCTGGCTGGCAGGCAGGGCTCCTAGGTACCAGGCCTGTGAGCCTCGTCAGGGGTTTGGATTTCATTCCAAGGGCCCGGGAAGCCACTGAAAGCTTTGCTTTGATCTGACACCAGGATCTGCCTCCCGCGTCGGCAGAATATAACTGAAATATGTGTGGGGTAGGGTGGGGCAGGAATTGGATGGCGGTAATTCTCACGGTGAGTTCTTGTACACAGATCTGTCCTCACCCTGTGACACATATTTTCTCTGGTGGGTGTGGAGGACCAGACTTCTCCCAGCTTATTTTCGGACCCTGTAATTATCAGGCAACAAACATAACTATACTTTCCTTGTTATTATGTTTCCTTACGTTTTGATATCCAGCCTCTTTCTTGTTGAACCATATGGGAAACCTCAGCCCCGAGGCGGGGTCCAGAGCTGTCGTTTTTTAGGTTGACAGTAGACCCAACTTAAATTTGTAAACTTGGGAAAACGTCTTTTATATTTTGTGAACTTCACATGAAAACTGGAGTCATGGCTTTCCTTTGAACTCTGCTGGCTGGTCTGATGGCATGGAATTTTGATGGCTTAGGGTCTGGCTGAGGGTCTTGCTGTGAGAATTCAGGCCCTGTTAGAGTAGCAGGGACCCCACCAGGGAGAGCCCCAGAGAGCTGGGCTGATAGAAAGACCCAATGCTTCCCAGCCCCTGGTCACCAGCGGCCTTCTGTGGGGGACACTTCCTCCTGCCTCTGGCCCCCACAGCTTTCGTTGGTGCTGGTCCTTCAGCAAGCACTGCAGCTGCACAGTGTTTGGCTAGTTCCAAGGGCACTTCTTCTTGTCACTGACCATTCCAGGTGTCAACAACTTCCTTCTCGTCACGTACTTGCTGCTTGGGTCTCATTTGCCTTGCTCTTCCCATGAGGAAGCACCAGCCATTCTGGCCCAGCATTTGTCAGCTCCTCTCAGTGAAGCCATGTTATCAGCTGACCCGGAAGGACCTTTTCCCCTTTGCCCAAACCTGGGAATCCATGGGATGGATGAAGCAGGAAGGTGAGTGAGTAGCACAGAGTGAAATAGAAAGTAGAAGTGGACAGTGAGCAGCTGGCAGACTCAGGAGACTATAACATGAGGCACATTAGAGATGCCATTTCCCCTCTTCCTGGAGGGGTCCTTTTTTGGGTGAGAAAACAGCCCTGCATAAACCTAATTATTGTAATTGAGCTAAATTTACAACAGACTTAGTCTAGCACGTATTTAATAGAATATACCAATTGTGACTGGGTTGCAGGGCACTTAGGCACACCCTGTGAGCAATTTATGAATGTATTATTTCTTTCATTTGGCCTACCCACACTTTGTTTTCCTCATTCCGCTTTACTCTCTAGCATCTATAACTAGCATTGATGGTATTTCGTGATAGTGCTGTATTAATACCACATGAGCATGTTACACTTTGTGGTGATTATTATCCTGTAGAGGAAATTAGACAGAGTTCAGATGTGTAATTAACAAGTGGAAGGGGCCAGTACTGTGTTCTTACCCTGGTTTTCTGATTCCAGCCCCTCATTCTTTCAACAATATTGTATGCTACCCCATAATCACTTTCAGCCAGCACACCTGAAGGTCTTAGGATCCCATTTGCCAAAGCAGAGGGGAGGGTAAGGGCATTTTAGCAGCAAAGTGAAACAAAGCTTTGGATTCTGGGGTTGATGGTTTCAGGATAGAAGGGTGGAATGAATTTTAAAAGAAGTGGGGCTGACAGCACAACCTAAATGCTCTATATCCCCCCAACCCACTCCAGCCCTGCACCTGAAAAATGTAGAACAAGCTTATACCAGGGTCAGTCTTATTGTAATGCTAGGAATAAGAAATTTCCAGCCAAAAAATGGCTTCTCTCGCTTGTGTATTGCTCAAAGAAACACAGCATTTTATTCTAAAACTAGAAAATAGGCATAAAAGTAGGTAAAAAATCTAAAGAATCTAGCCTCTGATATCTGCTTGTAGGAGGCTGGGGAGAATGCCTTAGGAGGGTGGGGGTAGATGGAGCAGTTAATGGGAGGTGTGTGTGGAGGAAGGTGGCCAAAACAGACATTGAAGAGACCATGAACTTCTCCACTTGCCAATGTTGGCACATGGTCTTGGCACCTTACAAAAAGATTAATCTTCTCCCCCCCACACACCCCAGTCTTTTCTATTTTAGAGTGCCATGCCTATTCCTCTGGGATCAGAAGTTTTCTCCACTTATTTCCTACTATGAAACTTCAATTGACTTGCCAAGGACAGAGGTCACACTGTCTCCGATGGCAGTCAGCATTGCGGCGTGGCCTGGCGGGGGAGCTGCTTCCTTTAGACAGCTGGAACAGCAGTTGGAATGCATATCCTACTCTGAGCTGGTCATAGGAACATTTCATTTTTCTTGGTCTCGGAACCGCTGTACAGCTGCGGAAGAGGGGACAGGAAAGTGTCAAAAGATGCGAAAGCCAGTTGAGCAATCTGTTCTTTGTAGGCGTGGAAGCCCCCAAATAAAAAGCTACTTCAGAATAGATCAAATCCACATGAGGCCAGCCACTGTTGCCATAGTAACCAATAAATATGCTTGGCTCCCAGAGGCCCTGCCCCGGAAGAGGACGGTGACTTTGGTTATGAAATTTGTGAAGTTTGTTTCTCCTCTGTGTTCAAAGGTGTTAATAGTAACGAATTACTCATAATCTGCAGTCCATTTCTGCGCAGGTTTGGCGCTCCCCTGGGCCCCCACTTCCCTCTCCGCTGTGGTCAGTGTCTGGTGTGTGGTTTTGACCTCTCTTTCAGCCTGCAGAGGTTATATGAGAACCACGGGAAAGCACACAGGAGTGTGGCAATGAGGAAACCAGAGCTTTGTTGTGTGACTTTAACAACTGTGGCTTTCAATTTCATTAAAATGGGGATAAAAATATCTGCCCTACTACCCTAGGGGTTTTGTGGAAACACATGAGATTTTTGATGTAAAAACAATTTGGAATGTTTAGTGCATTATATTCACTAGGAGGAAGCATAAGAATTGAACTTCTCAATATTCAGATAGAATGCTTATTACAGATGAATAACGTATTTCCTCTTAAGTGTCGATCTTAAATGAATGATAGTGGCTGCCTCTGTGTAAAGAAGGATGAAGGTATAAGCTCACCTAACAATGGTGGCGATCACTTAGTGACGTCTGCTTTGTACAGGAGGAAGGATGTTCCTCCATTGCCGCATTTGGAGGCCTAGCGTTCATCACAGCTCCGAAGCTTGTGTGGTGCTAGTTTGCTTGCACTGACTCAGGGGAGATACACTCTTAACATTCCAGGCTGAACCCTGGAATGATTTTGTTTTTTTAAAACAACATTTTGACTCCTTACTGGTAAAAGTGAAATATGCTTATTGTTGGAAATTTGACAAATAAGAGAAGCAGACAGAGAAAGTAAGAACAGTCTATATTTCATCATTTCTGGATAACTTTTAAAATTTTGGTTATGGATTTCTTGCTGTTTGATCTGATTTATTAATTTTTACATGATGACAGGTTGCTAAGTGGGAACTGGACTGTAGGCAGGCAGTGTGGATGCAGAGGGATCAATCGGGACGCTCATACAGATGTTCAGGGGAGAGGTGCCTGGGCTGAGGGCAGGGTAGTGGAGATGGTGAGAGATTGTTGGGATTGGACGTGTATTTTCAACAGAGAGACAATGGGACTTGCTAATGGACTGGCTATAAGGAGGGAAGGCCTAAAAAAGATGATGTTCAGGTTTCTAGTCCCATTTTTGGTGAAATAGTAATGCACTGACAGAGATGGGGAACAATGAGAGAGAAATAGGTATGTGGGTGCTGGCATGGGGGTGGAAACAAGAGTTTAATTTTGGATCTAGGAAGTCTGAGTGAAAATTTCACCCCCAAGTGAGGTAGACTGTTGGATATATGCTTGGCGTGGCCAGGAAGAGGAAGGAACTGGGGATTTTAATCTGAGGATCATCAGCTTAGATAGGGTGGAAAAGAGATGGAGCTGGCCTACAGAGTTAAATGTAGGTGGAAAGGAAGTCTGAGGACAGATACCCGAGGTCCTCCAAAATGTATCCGCTGGAAAGAGGATGCAGCACGGGAGATCAAAGGAGCTGCCAGCCAGCGTCTAGGATGAAAACTAGGAGAGAGCACGCACAGTGGTCGGTTGCCAAGGGCCAAGGATAGTTCACAAGAAAGGAAGTACTTCCTCTTTTTGTTTGTACACACAAAAACACATACATATATTACATGTATGTACACATGTATATTTTTACATAGAATATGTACATTTTTGCATAAATATAAGGGCTTCTTCATTTATCATGAGCACTTGCTCATACCTTTAAAAAACTAACATATTATTATTTTTTAAAAATATATTTTATTGATTTTTTACAGAGAGAAAGGGAGAAGGATAGAAAGTTAGAAACGTTGATGAGAGAGAAACATCGATCAGCTGCCTCCTGCACACCTCCTACTGGGGATGTGCCCGCAACCAAGGTACATGCCCTTGACCGGAATCGAACCTGAGACCTTTCAGTTCACAGGCTGACGCTCTACCCACTGAGCAGAACCAGTTAGGGCAAAAACTAATATATTATTTTGAATGGCTTTAAAGTATTCCTGGATGTAATCTTGGGATGAACATCCTTCCATGTACATCTTGTGTTACCTTAGATTAAACTCCTGAAATGGAATTACTGGTGGATATAATATCTTTAGGGCTTTTGATACATGTTGTTAGATTACCTTTCAGAAAGGTTGTACCAAGGTTGTACACTCCAGCAGTCAACTGAAAAGTATTTGGCAACTACCGTTACCATCAAAAATATATATATACAAATATACACAAAAAATAATATACATAATTCTTTTTTTCCATTTGCATGCCTTGATTAATGGAGGTGTCAGCATAAGGCTTCTTGTATGCAGTCTAAGTAGTGAGCAAGTTCATTTCTGTACTCAAAACTTCTTAAGTATGAAAAAATGAGCATGCATATCACCCAAGTCAGCTATTCAGGCCAAGAGGGCTGGGGAGGAGAAGAAAAGCTGGTTTTGAGCCAGTTTCTAGACTGAGGGGTGGAGTAGATCTCGGTCAGCAGCAGCACAGGCGACTGTGTGGTTCCCACAACTTACAAGGCCTCCCCTCCCTGCCCGACTTCCTGTGGGCCCCGCCTGGGAAAGGGCGTGGTCACTGAGAGGCAGAAGTAACTCTCACCAGGCAGCAGTGAGAGTCCAGATGTGATAGGTGGTGGAGTCTCTGCTGCCCTGTGAACAGCAGTCCAAATTGCCCAACTAAGCAACAAACATGTGCCAGCGGGACTGCCCCACATACTAAGTCCCTTGCTAACTGGGTGGAGCCATTTCAGTTCTGACAGGCCTTGTCTCTCTGTGGACCTTAAGAATCCTCCGCTTAGCAGTTCTGGGCATCTGTCCAGCTGAAGTGGAAAGACCCTGTGTGTTGTGAAATGCAGCAGGGCAAGGCATCTTGCTGTTGGTCTGCAGCATTGCAAAGGACAATTGCACCATGCTGCTATGCCGAACATGTGGAAACTGCAGATACGGAGGCCACAGCAATCTTAAGACTATGTGGAACATAAAGATAGGCTGAATATTGGAATTGTGGCAATCCTGTATTATTTCATAACCATGCCAACTGAACAACAACAACAACAAAATCTTTAAAAAAATGCAACCCAAAGAGAAAAATAAAACATCACAATTTTTTGCTTTCTTTCTGGATGGCACCAACATTTATTTTCTATAGAAGCTAAGAAAATATTCCTGAGAGAGTATAACCATGTAAATTGGCACAAACCCCCAAGTCCAAGGGAAACGATTCTGAGAAGTTAAGATGAAAATGGAAATTTTTTAATAGAAATAAAGCTAATATTCAGTTTCTTCAGATGTTTTTTATTTTTAATTGTTAAATATTAAATTTCATTTTTACTAGTCAACTAATGGAGAAAATGTATAAAATAAAGCTAGTCTTCTTTTGGTCCCTCAAACCTCACTCCCACTCTCTAATAGTTTGGTATGTATTTTCCAGAACTTTATTCATACCATTACATTTATATAGTAGTATATTATATGGCCTATGTACAGTATGTTTATCAAACTGCTAGCATATAATTAGTGTTCAATAATATATACCCAAACATGTAATTTTAAAAAGTGAGATTATACTATACACATTCTGCAACTTGTTATAAAATTTATATAAATGCAATTTCTTTTTGCCTCTTGGCAAGTAGTTTAGTTTGATCGTGCTTTATTAAAAAAAATTTTTTTTTGAGTCAAAAATTACCAGATTCATTCAATTATTATTGTTGCCTCCAAGCTTTGTTCAACATGCTGGGAGTAAATGAAATAATAAAAATCCTTAAAATAGCAATAAATAGATACCTATCAATAATTATTTTAAATGCAAATGAATTAAATGCTCCAATCAAAAGACACCTGGAGGCTGAATGGATAATAAAATAAGATCCTTACATATGCTATCTATAAGAGACTCACTTCAGATCAAAATACACACACAGACTGAAAGTAAAGGGATGGAAAAAGGCATTTCATGAAAAAGGAAACAAGCAAACAAACAAATTTGGGGCGATCATGGAGCCCTCTGATTGATCACCCTGCTGGCCAGTGGTCTGGGCCTCCCTCTGCAGGGCAATCATGGGGTGATGGCTGGGCCCCCAACCAATTGCATTGCACCCACCTTGGCTGGCCTTAGCTGACAGTGGGTGTCATAGTGTGGTCATCTGGAAGGTCATCCAGATGGTCATTCTGTTGTTCAGTCATTTGGTTGATTTGCATATTATGCTCTTATCATTATAGACTAGAGGCTCAGTGCACAAAATTTGTGCACTTGGAAGGGGAGTCTCTCAGCCTGGCCTGCACCCTCCTGCAGTCTGGGAGAACCTTGGGGGATGTCTGACTGCTGGCTTAGGCCTGCTCTACACCACCACTGCACTTGCCAGCTGTGAGCCTGGCTTGTGGCTTAACGGCACTCCCCCTGTGGGAGCACACTGACCACCAGGAGAAAGATGCTAAATGCAGGAGCTGCCCCCTGGTGGTCAGTGCTCATCATAGTGACCAGTTGTTCCACTGTTTGGTCAGTTTGAATATCAGCCTTGTATTATATAGGACTAGAGGCCTGGTGCACAAAAATTTGTGCACTCTGGGAGGGGGAGGGGTCCCTCAGCCCAGCCTGTGTTCTTTCCCAATCTGGGACCCCTTGGAGGATGTCCACCTGTTGGCTTAGTCCTGTTCACCAGGCAGTCAGATATCCCTCTAGCAGCCTGGGAGCCCTTGGGGGATGTCCACTTGCCAGTGGGGAGCAGGCCTAAGGGCAGCCGTCAGCCTGGCTTGTGGCTGAGCAGAGCTCTCCCTGTGGGAGCACACTGACGATCAGGGAGCAGCTCCTGCATTGAGCGTCTGGCCCCTGGTGGTCAGGGTGTGTCATAGTGACTAGTCATTTACAGTCGTTCTGCTATTAGGGTCAATTTGCATATTACCCTTTCATTATATAGGATAGAGGCCTGGTGCATGGGTGGGGGCCAGCTGGTTTTCCCTGAAGGGTGTCCTGAATGAGGGTGGGGGTCCCACTGTGGTGCCTGGCCAGCCTGGGTGAGGGGCTGAGGTCAATTTTCAGGCTCTCCACACCCCCTCAAGGGAGGGGTGTCCTGCTGGGGTGCCTGGCTGGCCAGGTGAGTGGCTGATGGCTGTTTGCAGGCTGGCCAAGAACTCCAGTGGGGACCCTCACCACATGAGGTGTGGCCAGCCTGGTGAGGGGCTGATGGCTGTTTGCAGGTTGGCCACAGTCCCTTCAGGGTGAGGGTCCCCCTGGGTGCCTGGCCAGCCTGGGTGAGTGGATGATGGCTGTTTGCAGGCTGGCCACAGCCCCCAGCAACCCAAGCTCTCAGTGAGGCTGACTGGAAGCAGGTTTCTGGGATTTATTTATCTTCTATAATTGAAACTTTGTTACCTTGAGTGGAGGCCACAGCCAGACAGGGCAGGCAGTAAGCTTGGCTTCCTCCATCGCTGGGGCAAGCAAGACTCCTGCTTGCTCCAGCTCCATGGCTGCTGGCTGCTATCTAGGTTGAGTTAATTTGCATATAGTTGCTCTGATTGGCTGGTGGATGTGGCTTGGGTTGTAGTGGAGTGACACCAATTTGCATGTTTCTCTTTATTTTTTATTTTTATTTTTTAAAAATATATTTTATTAATTTTTACAGAGTGGAAGGGAGAGGGATAGAGAGTCAGAAACATCACTGAGAGAGAAACATCAACCAGCTGCCTCCTGCACACCCCCTATTGGGGATGTGCCCGCAACCAAGGTACATGCCCCAGACCGGAATTGAACCTGGGTCCTTTCAGTCCGCAGGCTGATGCTCTATCCACTGAGCCAAACCGGCTAGGGCACATGTTTCTCTTTTATTAGTGTAGATAGCCAAGATATGAAAGCAATGTAAGTGTCCATCAATACATGAACAGAATATGACTCAGCCATAAAAAAAGAATGAAATTTTGCCATTTGCAACAACATGGCTAGAGGGTATTGTGCTGAGGGAAAAAAGTCAGACAGACTATGATTTCACTTATATATGTGGAATCTAAAAGACAAAATAAATGAATAAGCAGGACAGAAATAAACTCCTAGATACAAAGAACATTTTGACAGTTGCCAGATGGCAGGGGTGGCAGTTTGAGCAAGTGGGTGAAAAAGGTGAAGGGATTAAGAAGTACAAATCGGTTGTTACAGAATAGTCATGGGGGTCTAAAGTATAGCATAGGAAATATAGTCAATAATATTGTAATTATGTATGGTGTCAGATGGGTACTAGATTTATTAGGATGATCACTTAGTAAGTTATATAATGTTTACTCACTGGGTTGTACACCTGAAACTAATATAATAGTGTATGTCAACTATAATTGAAAAATAAAAAAAAAATATTTAAAGTGGAAAAAAACAAAAGAACCACAAAAGGAATACATGCTGAGTATAAAAAGCCTCAATAATACTCTTTAAGATATAATATAATGGCAGATACAGGTCATTATACATTTGTCCAAACCCATACAATGTACAAGACTAAACCCTTTGGGAATAATGATATATTAAGATAGGCTCACCAATTATAACAAATTGTGAAATATTGATAATGGGGGAGGAGGTATGTGGAGAATCTCTGTACTTTCCACTCAATTTTACTGTGAATCTAAAACTCCTCTAAAAAATAAAATCAAGTAAAAAAATTCTTGCTCTTGTGGAAGTGGCATTTTAGTGGCAGGAAGTAGACAATGAAAAAGTCTATCTATCTATCTATCTATCTATCTATCTATCTATCTATCTATAAAAAGCCAGCGACTAGAATGCTGGAATGAACAGAATGACTGGAATGACCAATTGCTATGACACCCACTGCAGCCGAGCCAACTGGCCCGATTGAGGGCAGGGCCAGCTGGCCAACCACCTGCGGCCCCTTCTCATGGCTCCTTCCCCTGGCCAGCCCCACCCTTGATCGCCCCCATTTGGAGGCCTTGGGACAGACCCATGCCATTCCTAGTGTATGGGACAGGATGTCACGGGGGGTTCTGAGCCAAGTACTCTTCTGATCTGATGTAGGTTATAATATGATTTCTCTGGCTAATGTTGAGAATAGACTATGGGGGGCAAGGGCACAAGTGAGAGACCAGTGAGGAGGCTACTGCAACAATTCAAGGGGAGTGAAGATGAGGTTTTGGTCATGAGTGGTGACAATTGTTAAATTCTACGTATATTTCCAAGGTAGAGATGATAGGATTTGATGATGGCTAAGATGTGGCAGTGTAAGACAAAGAGCAAAACTGAGGATGATTTATAGGATAAGGCAACACATGAGTGTTCCTAATAAGAGGTTTACTAATTAGTCAGTACAGGAAATAAAAACATGAGAGGATGTATAACAAGGGGGACCAGAACCTGGAGACCTACAGGAGCCTTATGGCCCCCCTTTTGCTTTATCTTTGCCTCCACAATATCACGTGCCATGCCATATGTGTGCCATAGATGTGTCTTGTCCGCACTAACACTTCTCAAGCTTTACCCTGAGACCCCCCAACGGTAGAGGAAAGTAATCTATTATTTCCATGGCCATGGCCCCAAACTTGTGGTGCCTCCCACTACAAGCAAGGCATTGCATGAGTGCCTTGTATTTTAAGGGGCTAATGTCAGTGTTGCATTCTACTCCAAGGTATTTATTTGTTTTAATATATTCATTACCTATAATCAAGTCAAATTGCTTGTCTTGGATGATGGGTCTCTGACATACATCAAGAAACCCTAAGGAGACAGAAGGTCTTGAGACGCTCCAAGCCCATGCCTTTCCCAGTGTATGCCCAGGGGTATTGCCTCCAAAGAAGGGCTCATTTATTCATACAGTGGTTGGTCCCAGCACAGGTATTCCTGAGAGCAACAGAGGAGCAGAGCCCTGGAGCCAGACTTACTGAAGCTTTAATACAAGTGTTGCCATTATCGGTGTGATTTTAGGCAACTTTCATCTCTAGGTCTAAAAAATGGAGTTAAAAGCAGGGCTGGCAGGATGATTAAATAAAAAGCATATATGAAGCACCTAGCACAGTATACAGGCATTTGATAAATGTTAGTTCTCTTTCTCCCTTCACCTCTTGCTTTGTCACTTTTAACATTCTACCTTTTATGATTCTACCTTTTGACTTGTTAAATGTTCTATATCTCGCACTAGACAATAAACTCTTATAGGTTAGAAACCACATCTTATATTTCTTGACATTCCCCAAAACATCCATCATGGTGCCTTGAACATGGGAGATGATTAATAAATATTTGCTGATAGGTTGATTGACGGATTTCTTGGCAAGGTTAAAGCTGAAGGACACACTGCTCTCTGGAGTCAAGCACATAGCAATGAGCTTCAAAGAGGAAAATGAGCTTCAGCATTCACAGGGAAGGTTGCTGCTTGGCACCTCTGGGAGACGTGCTGCTGATGGATGAGGAAGATGCTGTGAGGGTTTCAGACCCTGCGGCTAGCTAGGGAATGATTACCCCGCCAGACAGCAAGATCCCGATAACCTCACCAGGACCAAATTCATTTAGCAAGGCATTTCAACGGGCTGTCACTGTGGCACATGGATTGATAGATTGCACAGCTGTTGTTGTGTACTTACAAAGGAAATTAGGAGTAATTAATGAGCTGGGGATCAATAGCAGTACTGTATTGCAGTGAGGGATTTAATTTTCTCTTTTAAAAATATATTTTTTATTGATATCAGAGAGGAAAGGAGAAGGAGAGAGAGATAGACACCACTGATGAGAGAAAATCATTGATTGGCTGCCTCCTGCACACCCCCTACTGGGGACTGAGCCAGCAACCCAGGCAAGTGCTCTGACCAGGAATCGAATTGTGACCTCCTGGTTCATGGGTTGACATTCAACCACTGAGCATGCTGGCTGGGTGGGATTGAATTTTCTTTGAGTTTAGAGGAAAGTGCAAAGATCTCACATAGAATAGATGGATTAGTCATAGATATGCATGGCTAAATTTCTTGACTTATGTAAAAGTTTTCATTATTAACTTCTATGTACCTTTGGAAAAGATAATGAATGCATGCACATAGTAACTCAAACAGTACAAAATGGAATAAAATGGTTGCCACCCAGAGGCAACCACTATTCTCTGTGTCTTGGGTGTTCTTCCAGAGGTGAGGCCCTTTGTGTCCACGTGCGCGCGCATGGGCGCCTTAGCTAGAAGCAGTTTTAAGAATCCAACTTCCTGACAGTCTTCTATGTTTGTTTTGTTCATCTGTATAGTTCTGGTGGCTGGTGCAGTGGCCAGCCCACAAGTTCAAAAGTCATGGTCAATAATTATTTGTTGATTGACTGACTTATTTTATTCAGAGATTGACTAGATTTATTTTAGTAGTTTTTAAAAATGATTTGCATAAAGTTGGTACATCTTTATTGTGAGTTAACAAAAGGCATACAATTTGACATGTCTAGGGAACAGAGCATCTTAATTAATTCTAATTGATTGGTACAATAATTTAAAACCACTGGTGCAGAAACTGCCTGTTGAATATTCTCCACTGACTAGAGAAGCTCATTGGAAAATATGTACCACAAGTGCTTAAATAAGGATTGATTAATAAGCAAAAAAAAAAGAAGATTAAAAAGATATGTCAGAATACATGCAAATTAGTGTGTTTATTGAAAGTTGCTCCTTTAGGAGATTATATACTTTTTTAAATTGTCTCTTTGAATCCTAAAGCCACATATTACTATGGCTATTATTGCTATTGGCACTATTTCTATTATTGCTATTGCCACTACTACCAGTATTACTACTTATTGAGTAAATAGTATGTACTAGCACCATGGACATATTTAATATGCGTCATCTCATTTAATTGTATAGCAATATTATCAGGTAGGTACTATTATCATCTGCATTTTATAGATGAGGAAATTGAAGCAGAGAATAATTTTATTTCTTGCTTACATTCACAAAGCTAATAAAATAGTGTAATGGGAGGGTTAGGGCCCAGCTTGATACCAGAGCATACACTTCTAACCCATACTTTAAAATCACATCTCATTTTGACCAGAAATGGAAATTCTTTTTTCCCCCTTTTTAAATTATGTTTTTATTACAGTTAGCATTCAGCACTTTTTGTTTCAGGTGTACAGCACAGTTGATAGAAATTAATATAGGTTACAAAATGTTCCCTCCAATAATTCAAGTGTCCACTTGGCACCATAGGTAGTTACTATAGTACTGTTAGCTATATTCTTTATGCTTGTTTTGTAGTTACAATGGGAGGTATTATTATTCTTAACAAGATTAACGGCACGCTCAGGGTTTTGCGATTGTTCTCTGTGTTTGTTGTTACCAATGCTGTTCTTCTACTTCGGGCTTTGTGTTGAATTAGGACAAGGGCAGTGACTCTGGTTGCCTGTTGGTTGAATGGTGTCTCCGATGAAGCCAGCAGTGGCAGCTCTGTATGTAGGTCCTGTTTTTCACTGTCTGAGAGCCCCATCTAATTGACTTGAAGATTCAGAGTCCACAGGAGGGTGTGATGATTAGTTGGATGTGAGTAGTTTGAATAAAACACCTCTCCTTTATGATGTGTCCCAAAGGGACACATCCCATAGCACTTCTTTTTTTTGCCTTTAGTTCTTGATTTTGACCAGATGAAATGTTCTTTGTCAGCTTCAAAATCAGCTCCTTTCCTCCCCATGCTCCTCCTTTTTACAAAAGTGTTTCTAGATTGAGGTTCCTGGTAGCGTGAATCTCTCTCTCTCCTGCTTATTTTCATTTATCTATTTATTTTCCATCATTTTTCCCTTTTCCTGTTTCAATTAAATTCCACGTTGCCTTTTTTTTTATTGTTTAAAATATTACATATGTCTCCTTTTTCCCTGATTGACTGTTCCCCCACCCCCTGCCCACCCCCAATCCCACCCCCGAGGCTAAGCCTGCACTGCTCCAGTGTCTGTGTCCATTGGTTATGCTAATATGCATGCATAAAGTCCTTTGGTTGATCTCTAACCACCGCCCCCTCCTTGTCGGAAATGGAAATTCTTGTTGGTCTTCTTTCCAATTTGCCAAATTCAGCTCAAAATGATTTTTGGTTTTATCAACAAATGAAATCCATCTTCAAAAAAAAATGATGTTTTGTTAGCACAGTGCTTTTTCAAAAGATATATGTCAGTTGCTAAAATGAATTTAAAAAGTGGAATTCCCCGAATGGAGTGATTAAAATGAGTGATCACCCAGCTTACTAATGTTTCTACTTTGAAAGGGGTAGGATCCATTTGTGTGTTGCTTAAAAAATCTGTCCTTACATTTATCGTTGCATCTCATAAGCTTAATTTAAATAACAGGGGATTTCCTGTTAGAATGAAATAAACAGAAAATGCCACAGTGCCTATATTTCCTCACATTTCACCACTTGGGCTTTATAAGCAAGATAGTCTTAGGCAGCCCTAGCTGGTTTAACAGTGGTTGGAACACTGGCCCGTGGACTGAAAGATTACAGACTCGATCCCCGGCCCTGGTTGGGCATGAGAGGGAGGCAACCAATTGATGTGTCTCTTTCACATCAATTTTTAAAAAATCTTTCTTTCTCTCTCTCCCTTCCACTCTGCCTAAAAATCAATGGGAAAGATATCCTTGGGTGAAGATTAACAACAAAAAAAGATAGTCCTAGGCAAATCTGCAAATGATGCAAAATGTGTCTTGCCACATCCCTTTCTTTCACCACTTCTCTGTAATTATTTCTCTATCTACTCTATTCTGTCTTTACTCAAAAACTCCAAAAGTTTAGGGAGTCTCAGCAGCCACAGGCAGAGCCCACAAGTTCAAGGTCCCACCTTGTCTTATCCTTTCTGGATGTTCCTTTCATGGACTTTTATCTTTCTCTTTAGCCATCTGACCAAAATCCTATTTTCACAGAATATCAGTATCATGTAACCATGAGGAGAAAAGATAGCAGAGAAAATTAATCCACATCAAGGTATAAGTGACTGACAGCCCTAGCCAGATATAGAGGTCTTGGCAGTAGCACTGACATTTAGAAAGAGAAGCTTATTAGATCAAAGGAGTTTATTTATTTTGGGCTGAATATCATTCTAGCCCTCCCTCAACTCTAACAGATTCTACATGGGGACTTTTGTCTTCTTCAACTAATGCTAATGTTACATCTGTGTAAGATTACTCTGTGATGGCGCCAGAGACCTACTTCCCCTTTTGGAGTATTATAGGAGTCATTTAACTTATTTTGGTTGGCAAAGAATGGGGTTGTTGGTTATAGACATTGATGGAAAAGGGGGTGAGGGGCTTCCAAAGGAGATCCTCAGATGTATCCATGAGAAAAACACTGAATTTATTATTCTGGAGAGAAGAGTGTCCGTAGTGGTGGTGGTGATTGTTTTTAATTGTTTTTAACAGGGAGAAACGGAAAACCTCAAATGGTCTTCACTTTGTTGCCTCTAACAATTCTTTTGACTTACAGGGTGTCTGTAGTTCACTGACTTCCAACTTTTCTGTCAGGTCATAGTGAAATAGTATTTGGGGCATGCCACCTAGTGGTGACAACTTTTGGTTTATTGCTCACGGAAGCAAGTAAATCAAATCTCAGTAAATCAAGGTCTCCTAGGCTGGAAAGCCACAAGAGAGGCCATCTAGGTCATCTTTTAGCTTTTACGTAAGCAGGCGAGGACATCACCTTTCTGTGGACCCGAGACAGAAAAGACCGGGCATTTCAAAGGCGGAGTTCAGCGGCCTCCGGGCTGCCAGTTGCCCAGTGAATTCTGAAGGTGAGTGGCCTGGCTGGCTGGGACACAGTCAGTGTCCCCACAGGCTTTTTGGCAGTCCTAGGAACAAATGCGTAGAAGACAAGGCTCTTTATGCGTCTTAGCCCTGACTTAACACGTGTCCTTTCTCTGACCTCTTTTTCTCCTGTTCCCTTCCTCCACTTCTTGGCTGCTGCTTTGTCTTCCCACATTCCCTGCTGTGTTTACTGCTTTTCTTTCATGATCATGCTTTATGTACATAAGGATCACCATACTACACTCCAAATATTGTATAGTTTCCTTTTTAAGTTCATTTTTGCTTTTTCTCCTTAAAAGGAAAATAATTCACGTTCAATGTGGAACACATGAAAAACAGAAACACTCCCCCACCCCCCACAGGACCATCACTTGGAGATAATCATTGTTAACACCGGCAGAAATCCTTGCAGTTCCTCGTGTGTGTGTGTGTGTGTGTGTGTGTGTGTGTGTGTGTGTGTAATTTTTTTTAAAAAACAAACCCCCCAAATGATGTAAAATACTTTTCACTTAGTAATAGATCATGAGCATTTTCTCATGTCAATAGATGTTCTTCTACTATGTGATATTAGTAACTTCATCATAGGACATAACAGAATTTACTTAATTACTGTTAACATTGAGGAAAGTGAGAATGGTAGGGAATATTTTTAATTCATAGTTTAACCATTTATACTTGAGTGTCTATTGTGTGCTATATTGTACCAGGCAATTTTCATATACATAATCACAGTAACCCTTATAAGACCCCTAATGATCACTAATGAAGTAGTTATTGTAATGGCATTTTACAGAAGAGGAAACTAAAGGTCTGAGAAGTTAAGCAGCTTGCCAAGATCACATGACTGGTAAGAGGGACACGCAGAAAGAACACTTTGCTCTCTGGAGCTATGGTCCCTCAGCCACCTCCTGGGGTCCTAATAGATGCTGAGCATGGCCATAGCTTTTCTGAGCATTCTTTCTCTTTGTCCTCAAGATATGAATAGAAACTTCAAAAGGAGGTTAGTGTCAAAAGCTTTAGAGCAAGGCAGAGAACGTGAAGTAGGGTACAAGAAAATGGAAGGAGAGCCACCTAGGGAGAGACTCCTGGTTTCTCATAGCCCTGGGCATAATTACTCAATGCTCCACTCATAGATACAGAGAGCAGATTGGTGGCTGCCAGAGGTGAAGGTGGGGGATTGATACAATGGATGCAGGGGTCAAAAGATATACATTTTCAGTTTTAAGTCATGGGGATGTGGTGCACAGCATGTGACTATATTGCTTACTTAAAAGTTGCTAGGAGAGTAGATCTTAAAAGTTCTCATCATAAGGCAAAATGTTTTTGTAACTATGTATGGTGACAGATAGTAACTAGACTTATTGTGGTGACAATTTCACAATATACACAAATATTGAATCATTATGCTGTACATCTGAAAGTAATATGATGTTATATGTCAAATGTTCCCAATAAAAAATATAAAAAATACTAAACATTCTATATACACTATCAAATTTTATCCTCAGCAACTCTGTGAAGTATATACAAATATAATCTTATTTAAAGGCTACAGAAGTAGTTGGCCCAAGGTCACCCTGTTGGTAGGTGGCAGGGGCAGAATCAGAACTCAGTTTGTCTGATTTCAAAGCCTCTTTAACTGCTATACCAACTTCCTCTCCATCTAAGTTAGTGTTCTACTAAGAACTTTATAGTGATAAGTTCATATGATCCACCCTAGGTTTTGCACGTATGTTTGAAGGGGTTTATTGGACAGATGAATGAAGGAGTATGGAGAGAAGGAGACAAAACTAAAGTGAAAAAACAAAGCTTGTAAAAATATATGGAAAAATGGAAGAATGCCAGTTACAATAGAACACACAGGGAAGATGGCCTGACAATCTTTGACATAAAACATTTGGTAAGCAATGCTGAGCTGTTGAAAAAGTTGAAATGTCAATTCCATTTAAAAAATCGGGCGATGGTATATTGGTGAGCCTGACCTAATCAGGTGAAAGATTCCAAAACAGAGACTGGGCCTTTCTGAAGAGAGAGGTGCTCTCATGTTGACCTTGAATAATCAAAGAGTCATGTTACAAACTACTTACCAGGAGGGAGCTAAAGTCTTCATTCCTGTAACTGTAAGGAAGTAGATTCTGCCAACACCCGGGGGAGCTCAGATGAGGGCCCTGAGTTAAAGATGAGAATGCAGCCCTGATTGACACATTGTTTGCAGTCTTGTAAAACCATGAGCAGAGGATACAGCTAAGCCATGGCCACACTCCTGGCCCACAGAAACTGTGAGACAGTACATGTGTTTTGTTCTTTTTTAAAGAATTTATCATTTAAAAAAATATATTTTTTATTGTTTTTCAGAGAGAGAGGAATGGAGAGAACATGCTTAGAGAGGGGAAGGGAGGGAGGGAGGGAGAGAGAGATATTAATCAGTTGCCTTCCATTGTGCCCCCACCAAGGATTGAACCGGCAACCCAGGTATGTGCCCTGACCACACATCAAACTGGCAACCTTTCCATACAGAGGGCAATGCTCAACCAACTGAGCCACTCCAACCAGATGGAAACACCATTTCCAACAGCTATTCTTAGGTTTTTCATTTGCTTACAAAGGAAACCCTCGGGTGAAGTTTTTTTAAAAAAGAATGCTTTTTCCTCCATACAATGCTAGTACATTTTCCAAAAATGATTAGCTCAACATACTCATATTAACATCAAACAACAAAACAACCTTTCATATATTATTTCACAAGTTTATAATATAGGGTAAAAGATTAGCAGCAATATACCTTTTCAGGCACTGTGTCCATTTAGACTGCTCCTATTTTGGTTCTTTATCTCTGAAATACAATGGATAATACCCCTTACTTCATAGGTGTTATGGAAGTTAACAAGTAAATACTAAAAGCTTGGGGAGGAATTAAAAAGGGATATGTCAGCACAGCACATGCTGTTTTTTATATCCTCATTCCTATTGTGAAGTTGTAATGCTCTGATGGTGACACCAATAGTCATCACCATGGAAACCAATGATATATGCCATCTTTTTCTCTAGGGCCTCTCTCCATCCTCCAGGCAGTTCCAGAGGCTGCCACAACAATAAGATTAACTCCCTTTTCTTACCATCTTTGTGTTCCTTCACTGGTTTGCAAACACCTTCTTTACTAAACTTTTCCTTGAATGTGTCTGTGTACATTCACCTACATCTTTCTTCTCTGGTATTACCTCCTGCTCATTCCCATTGCTGTGATTCTGGGCATTGTATTTTACTATTCCTTTGTTATCTTTTACCTCATTCTTCCTTTTCTTCTCATGTGGGAACAATCTTTGTTGATTCAACAAGTTGTCCCATATCTCTACTAATGTCTGCATGGAGAAGCCAAGTCAACTTCATCAACTTTGTCATAGCTGCCATTTACTGAAGTTTCAGTCTGTGGGGTGTTTTGCTTCAATCATTGAGGAGTTACCATATACAGATGGCTCTAATTCTTGAAGAGGAGCGAAATCAAATCAATAACACTAGTTATCTACAGGAGATTGATATCATTATTATTAGCTAGGTATTAATAATGGGAAAGGAGCAAGGGGGAGGCCAGACATTACAGGCGTGTCATTTGGGCAACTTCACCAAGAAGCTGCAACTTCACAGGGAGCCACTGGCTAATTCCCTGCAGGTCACTAGAAGGGACTGGACAAAGGGTAAGATGGGCATATGCCCAGGGAGTTGGCGTGACGCAGGAAAAGTGCCTGTCAGTCAAGCCGGGGGAACCATAGAGTAAACAGGGCTATTGCAAGCCCGTGAAAATTTGGGAATACATAGTCTCCCAAACAAAGGAGTTCTTTCTCTTGGCTCTTGGCTTGTGGAGCTCTCTTGTTCCTATTCACTGCATTCACCCGTGTTCCTTCTATGACCATGTGGCCATGCAGACCCCACATGCAATGAACTGATTGGGAGCACAAATTAAAATAGCCTGATGCTGGACTGGACACTGCTCCAACACAGAGCGAACACTGACTCTGACTCTACATTTCTTCTGTGGTGGGGCAAAGGCAAATAGGACTTTGATAACTCAGGAGTTTAATTCCACAGAAATAAAGCTTTCTGCAATATCTCATCCTCCTGTGCGAGTTTCAGAGAACTCCTTTTCTCAGGATATCACAAGAAACCTACTTCTACTAGCAACTGGCTTGGACTAGGACCTCTCCCCACTGATAACAGTATCAGATGAATATTATCCCAGGTTGTCTGTATTAGTTAACATTTTATAAATAACTTTAATTAGATTTTTGAAATTCTGTTGTTCTTTGATCTCCTGAGAGGTATTTGGCACATGAAGACAGGCGATCCTTATTACAAACACTTAATCGGGACGAAGCATATGAATTCCCTAGTGAATATTTTAAATTAGTTATTCCGTGTTACCAAGTAGCTTTCAGTTTTCCAACGAATACAGTGAGACCTGACCCCAGCAAAAAACCAAACTTTGAAGAGAACATTCAGAATCAATTCTCTCCCAACTTTCTGCCAGTTGTCATTTTTCAGTATTGAATTGTCCTATTTTCCTCCCCTCCTTTTGAGTCCCTTAAGAAGAAAAACAGGGAAAAGTATGCGAATATAGTAGTTTTCCCATTCTCCAAATAATCTCCTTGAAGACACTCCCCTTCACTTCAGTTTCTCTTTCCCAGCAGGAGACTCAGCAGCTAAATGTCTGACATCTTGCTCAGAGAAGTCCCACAAAAAACGTAGGAGTGGCGGCTGAGCCTCTTTAACAGGGAAAACGAATTGAAAGCTGGGCTGGGGAGTCGGTGCCCTGAGCACAGTGTCCTTGCCTTTAAAATCTCGCTACCTCGTCTGGTTCTGACTCCGGTGAAAGTGGGCCTGAATGTCTCACGAAGTTCTCCATGGCTCTCCGTTCAGAGACGGTACTCGAGGGGCCTTCTTTCACTTACTAGTCGCTTGCCATTCTGGGGCCAGCAGTGAGAGCCTTGAGTTGAATTTTGTCTCTGGCTTACTTCCCCATGCTGTATGCCCCTTTTCTCTCCCCCTTACAAAATGATCTTCTCATTGCTGGTTCTCATTCTAAATGTCAAGCTGAAGGTACAAAGTCATTGCTTTGCTCTGCCATATGCCAGCATTTGCAGGGGGCAGATAACCACATGCTAAGCAGGCTGAAGCTTCATTTCGTTCTTGTGGCTTTGCAGGCACAAAGGAACTAGAATGACCTGAACCTAAAGTTAAACTAAACCAGAGGGCAGTAAGCCATTTTCTTGGTGGCCTCTATGATAATAGGCCCTGGGGTGGAGATCCCACCTTATCAGGTTGACCTTTCCTCCGTTAGCTTATCACTGGTCATAGGGTTTCGACCCCCTGACCTTTCATGTCGCTGGTCATTCAGTTTAGACCCCCTGATCTTTCCTCCCTAGAGGCCTTAGTTGTGTTTCAGCTCCAGGCCCAGAACAGCAGCAAAGCCAGACAATTGACGCCAAGGCTGAGCTCAGGACCAGCTGTATTAAAAAATAATCCCCTGTCCTGGTGGTGACCAATTATCAGTGCAGACCCCACCCCTGAAAGGACACACCTGGAAAGATGCTGAACATTTAATTGAGATTTTGCCCTGGGACCTCCCCTAAGATCTCCACCCTTAAAGCCCTTAGGAGGGAGGACCGAAGTACTCTCCCTCCCAGGAGGCTCCTGAGCCTTTCCCCTTCCGTTCCTCCTCCCTCAGGCATGTTTTTCTCTTACCCTCTTTCTCCTAAGCTCCAAGGGCCATTGTTTTGCCTCTATAACTTGTTTCCTGAATCCATCTCTTCTACCACTCATTTTTTTTACCTCTGTTATTTTCTAAATAAATGTTCTCTTATAGTGTGGGGCTTGGCCCTGAATTCTTTCCTAGCCAGAACTAAAGTACCGAGGTTGCAGAACCAAGGTCCAGCCTGACCCCATCGTTCTAATACTTGGTGCCATTCCTGGCTCCACCAACACAACAGGGTTGTAGGGAAGGAAAAGTTCTCCCTGACCCTCTTAGAGACCCTGGCTGGGCCTGAAAATTCAACTGAAGAAGACAGGTTAACAGGAGAGAAGCATACAAATTTATTAAACACTAGGGGCCGGGTGCACTAGGGGCCGGGGGGGGGGGGGGGGGGGGGGGGGGGGGGGGGGGGGGGGGGGGGCGGGCTACCTCAGCCCGGCCTGTGCCCTCTTGCAGTCTGGGACCCCTCTGGGGATGTCCACCTGCTGGTGTGCTTGGCCAGCCTAGGTGAGGGGCCAATGTCTGTTTGTAGGCTGGCCAAGCTCCCCAGTAGGGACCCTCACCCCAGGGGGTGTGGCAAGCCTGGGTGAGGGGCTGAGGGCAGTTTTCAGCCTGGCCACAGCTCCCACTGACCCTCCGGGCCATCCACCTGGGAAGCAATTGGGTGGCTGTGGCACATGCAGGGAGGTTTCAGGCCTCCCTGCCTGTGCCCCTGGCCACCCGATGGCCTCCCAGGGCCGTCTGGCTGGTCCCGCCCCTGGAGGCTTCTGCCTGGGAGGCGATGGGGTGGCAGCGGCCACCTGATGGCCTCCCAGGAGGGAGCCTCCGGGGCCCAGCTGACTGGTCCGCCCCCGGAGGCTTCCACCTGGGAAGGCATCGGCCGGCTCAGGGCGCGGGATGCCTTCCCAGGACAGAGGCTCCCAAGATGGCGGAGGCTGCAGACCCAGAGAAGCCACACACCTGGGCTGCGGCCTCTGCCATCTTGGCTAGGCTAATTTGCATACAGTCACTCTGATTGGCTGGTGGGCATGGCTTAGGTGTCCCAAAGAAACAGTTAATTTTAATATTATGCTTTTATTAGTTAAGATAAGTTTTATGTGATATAAGAGCCTTATAAGGAACTGAAAAAGTGAAGATGAAGAGTGGGTAGTTGTGTAGAAATATGACATGTTAAGGAGCAAACTGGGAAAACTGAGCAAGACCTGTTTATTAGGATTCTTCTTTTGTTTTCAGAGATAAAGATGCTCCTTTCCTCATGGGTACAGGGAAGCCACCTCTCACATGAGAGCTTGACCTACTTGAGGAGAAAGGCGAATGGGGGAGAAAAGGTCAGAGTGACCTTCCCACTGCTGCCATTTTCTCAAACTCGTTCAGCTTAAGGTATTCAATATACCAAGCTGCCATATTTTCCGAAAGCATGTCCTGAACCCTATCACAGCCAGTCTTCATTTTCTTTGCTGCTGCTTGATTAGAAAGTGACTGGAAAACTCCCTTCTGAGATTACCCTGTAATTGCATGCTTCAGTACACCCCAGCATACTGGGAGGTATGACTTGTAAAGAGGGCTGTGTCCAATTTATTGCTTAAATCAGGGAAAATGGTTTCTTTACTGCAGGGCTTCCTCCCACCTTAAATATGCTAATGTGCATTGGGAATCTCCTAAAAGGAGACATAAATGTTTCACCCATTCTAAGCAGTATTTTCCTCCCACAATTTGTCATCTCTGAAACTAGGGTACTTTTTAAGGGCAATGACACCGTAACATTGGAAAAGCAGCAGCTGTGCCCCGATAGTTGGCCATCGGCTGGGCACATATGAACTTGGTCACAGCTATTCCTGTTGTATCATGTCAATTTAGTTAAGTACATTCTTAGAACATACATATTTAATTGCTCTTTAAAACATCTTCATAAACATGACACCACTAGCATTGAAAGAAAGCTGCTATATGCACAAAATTTAGGCCATAACTGAAACAGATCAGTGGGTTGTATGTATGATGTTAGAGCAGCAAAATCTCATTAATGTAGGGTTAACAACAATTCCACATTTTCTTGCAAAGTAATAATCAAGTGATTGACAGAACTTAAGAAAATACTTATGTTCTTAGGTGAGGCTATATTTTGTTACTGAGGTGAGTGCAAACGGATTGCCTTCCACGTGCCAAGGGAGCAATGCAGCTGAAATCCCAACTGCCAAATCCTTGGGAAAATGCTGTGTCCTAGTTTACTTGGCATTGCCTTTTCTTTCTTAATGGTACCTTATAGATAGCTTTGTAGATTTTTTTAAAAATGTTTTTATTGATTTTAGAGAGAGAGATGAGAGAAACATCAATTGGATGCCTCCTGCATATCCCCATTAAGGATTGAGTCTGCAACTCAGGCAGGTGCCCTGATCAGGGAATTGAACCAGTGACTTCTTGGTGCATGAGACAATGCTCAACCAACTAAGCCACACTGGCCAGGGCAATAACTTTGAAGACTTGAAGAAATATGTTAGTATGAAGCATTTCCAATCTTATTTGATTACAGACTTGTGTTTCCTCAGGAATATCTCTTGAAACTAGTGCTCTGTGGAATCTATAATAATAAAAGCATAATATGCTAATTAGACCGGGTGTCATTCTGAATGACTTTCCAGATGAAGCCAGGGCCGCAAGGGAAGCCCAGGTCCTGGGTGTGGGAGGGAAGCCAGTGCCAGCAGCCAGGGGGAAGGAAGGCCTACTCTTGCATGAATTTTGTGCATCAGGCCTCTAGTATATAAATATAATAATATCCAGCACTTACATTAGCCAGTCACTATTTAAATATTTCACCTATAGTAACTAAATGAATCCTCACTATCATCTCATGATGTAGGCACTATTATCTCCATGTTGCGAATGAGGAAACTGAGGCATGTGGAGATTGAGAAATTTGCCTAAAATCCTCCATTGGAGAACTAGGGCTAGGATTCATACCCAGGCAGGTGGCTCTAGAGTGTGCGTTCTTTACCACTATAGAGTATATAGTTTGGGAAACTGTGTTCTAGCCACAGGCTAGGGAGAGGAGAGTGCTGCACGTGTGACCCAGGAATAAAACATGAATAAGTATCACAACTCCCACTGACTCTTAAGATATTCACCAGGGAATCTATGGGCAAGTGTAAAGATTTCCCTGCTCTTTGTTTATATTGCCAAGGAAGTATTACCTTTTGTATATGCCTACATGATAGGTACTCCCTCTAAGTTATGAAGATTAAGAAAGAAAGTAATTTTTAGTGGAAGAATGAAGCACTGCAATTTTAACCTGAATAAAATACCAGGAACAAGCCAGATAAAGAGCCCCAATTTGGGCCATATCTGAATGCTCTGGAAGGATCCATTTCCTTACAGGTTGCTGCTGCAATGAAGGGGAAGCTAGTGCTTTCCCCTCACAAAGTTAGGAGGACTCAGAAATTAGACCAGTTTGTGCAACTCTTCCCATCTTTTGACTGGCTGCTATTGGTGAGATAAATTTCAGTGAGTCAGATGGACTTGCTAATAGATCTAACACTCTCCTGTTAGCTCAGTCCCCAGGGAAGAGGCAGGTGACAGAAGGATTTAGGCAGTGAAATGACCCTGGGAATAAAAAGGGGGGTCATTGCTTGGAGCTGCAGGCCCCTTCGGCTCAAGTTTCCCAGGCAGGTGATCCTGAGGATGATTCTGCTTACTCCATCTCCTTAAGAGGTTTTGAACTCTGCAGTGGGATCTCTCCACACGTGGGCTGCTTCCTGAGATTAGTTTGGACTTCCTGAGATATGTCTGGCTTTATAAAAGCTACCAGTGAATACAACAGCTAGCACCGTATGGTAATTTAAGGACATTATACTCTTCAGAAGACAAAATGCTGTTCAGTTGCTTTTTGTCTGTGCCAGTTGGGTAAGAAAGGGAGATGATTCATAGCCCAGTCCAGTGGGACAAGTAAAAGGCTTGATTACATCTTGGTTCCAGGCTGTCTTGTGGAACAAATGCCTTGGCATTTGGGAGTTCCAGAAGGGCTGTAAGGATTACACATTGTCCAAAATGTAACGTGGGATTGGCTTTTATGAGAGAGAACACACAGGTGTTAGACCAATTGTGGACAGGATCTTGTCTGTTCACCACCCTACGTGGATAAAAGATATGAATTCTAGTTTAATATGTGAATTGTAGCGTCAAAGAAATCAGATGGAGATGGCTATCTTATGGCCGCTGGCTAAATGGCAACTATCTACATAAAAACAAAAGAGACATTCTAATTCTCAGGGCTAAGGGAATGTTAAATGGAAAGTTCTAGTGCATTAAAATAAGTCATCGTTATATACAATAGCTGCTCCATATATATATATTATCATACAAACCAACTGATAATAAAAGTTAGACAGGGTTCATCACACTAAATTATAAATCAAGCTTCTGGGCTTAAGCATTGGAGTCACTTTGTTCTGGGAAGCTGCAAACTAAAAGTCTCGATAAGAAAGTGCCAGAAAGAGTCCAGCTGTTAGCCATTATCATGTTTCTTTTGAACATACTATACAAGGCATGTATAGTTACAGAGAGAGTATCTGAGGAGATTAAAAACCATGGTTACGTTACCGCACACCTACCTCAGGGGATCTGCACTCCGTTTTCTCCCACAGTGTCTGCTTCCTGCAGCTTTTCTGCTTCATCTGGCAGGCTGCCATTAGAATCTCTAGTGCCTTAAGCCACTTTCAGTCGTGTTGGAGGATAGAAAATGAAGGGGTTCAGAACAAGTCTCCCTAGAATGTGCCACTTTGGCCTGCAGACTCTTTTGAGCTGAAGACACTCAAGGCCCAAAAGATTAAGAAGTTTCCATTAAGGCAGATTAGATGCAAGGGCAAGACAGCCAATAACCCACCTGGATGCCAGTGCGTGGCAGAGAAAACATCTTCTCACTCTAGTCTATTGCTGGAGGTAGATGACGTATAGCTAACTACTGATTCAAAGTGATGTTCATTGTCTTTAATAAAATTAAATCTAAAGTCTTCCACCCATATGGAAATCATCTGAGCTGAGAAAAAACATATTTGAATACCAGTGAGGTGGTAAAACCAATGCATTATATTGCAAGTTTTCTTAATTCCCACTTCATTTTTTTTAAAACTGTAAGAAAAGATTACTCTTTTGAGAACTTTTAATCCAGATTTGCAAAACCTCTGTGTGGCAACCAGGGCAGATACTCTGAAGGGCTGGCCTCTCACTGGGCAGCATTTCCTGAGCAGGCTGCTGTTTCCCTCTCCTTCCCTAAGAAAAAGCCACAGGTCCACATTCCCACATAGCCACAGGAAAACGACCTGTTCGATCCTTCAACTTACCACCTTCATCACGGACCGAGTCACACTAGTCTTTCCTTCACACATGAGAGGTGATGAGTGTTGAGGGGAGAGCCCAGCTTTCGGGCTCTTGTTTTCAGTGTTAGAGTGCAGCCTTTCAGCCAGCCATCAAGGGATCAGTCAGCCCCGTGGCGCTCACTTCTCAAGAATGAAGACCCAGAGTTCAGGTAGGTGAGTACTAGCTGTTATGTGTGGGGAACACAGGACTGATTTTCAAATAGACACAAGTTAGTACAGTACTTCATTATTTGTGCATTTCCAAAACTGTTCCCTGTGACAAGGAAAGAGAGGCGTGTGACTTTCAGAACATACCATGTCTCCCGTGTCTCCTAGGGCACGGTAGTTGCCAGTTTACAAAGATGCTTATTTCATAACAAACGGCTGGTTATCAAAGCAATTCTAGTGACTTCATCTATAAAATGGGAGCGGGGTGTAGGAGTGGGACCAGATTATTTTTAGGTCTCTTCTGTGATTCATTTAGAAAAAAAAATTTTTTTTAAATGACATATTGAGTCTTTATTTTTAAAAAATGTGATTCTTATATATTCTTTTCCCTTCACAACCCAGGAAAACATTTTGTATTACTGAAGTCAAGGTGAGTCCTAGAATTTACTTTCCTTGAGTCATCAATATATTTTTAAATTTTTTTTACAATACAGCCTTCCTTCACATACCTCTGCACGTGAAGATTACTCTGGATCAGTTATCAGTCATGGGCAATTACTTAATCTCTCTGTGTCTTAGTTTCCTCAGCTGTAAAACAGTAATAACAATATTTATACTTTATAGTATTGTGAGGATTAAACTATTTGATATATGTAAAGCTCCTTAGATGAATACTTGGTATACTGGTATAGTGTAGTGTGTATTGTTGTTATTATATTGCTAGAGGCCCTCGCAGCCCCAGCATCCTCTGGAAGGTCATCCGGAAGGACGTCAGGAAAGTCATTCAGCTGTCCAGTCTAATTAGCATATTATGCTTTTATTAATATAGATCATCAAGGTTTTCAGAGTCTTTACCATTTACTTATGGCTCTCCTAGGTGCAGGATAGGGAAGCAGTGGAGCAGAGACACTGAATTTTAGGAAACACTACAACCTTCCAGGATCTTATAATCTAAGACATACAAAAAATGACATATTGGAAACTATATGGAATAATATGCTACAATATATAATTGGGGTCAAATGCTGACTTCAGGTGTTGCAATAATAGAAAGAATGCAATCAAGTGGGTCATACACCTCAAGGAGTCTGAACTGGGCTGAAGAACAGATAGGGTTGAGACAGGTGGAGAAAAATGAGGGGGCAGTTCAGGTGAGAACAGGCAAGAAAGCAGAGGCCGGAAAGACCATGAGGATCTTGGGGCAGTGGGAAGCAGAGTGGCAAAGCAGGTGAGTTAAAGGAAATGAGATTGCACAGAATGGAGCTGTATTATGTAAATTCTAGAAAGTTCTCTTCACTCAGATGATTCTTCACCTGCTGGGAATGGAAACAGGGGGAGCTGAAAGTTTCTGAATGAAGGAGAGAACAATAAATGAGGTCTTAGATAAGATCTCCACAGTTTGGGGATTGGAAGCTGAGTCCATGGAGACTAGTAAGGGGGTGGTTGCTCCGGTTGTGTTAGTGTGAGGAGATGGGGCTGGTCTGGAGCATCGGAGAGGGTGAGAGGAAAGAAAAAGACTGAAGTGGCCTTTTAGAGAAAAATTAGTAGAAAAATAAGCACGACTGTCAACTGACTGGATAAAAGAATTGAAGTCGAGATTAAATCAAAGGTCATTATGAATATTCAAATCTGTGGGCCAGATAATTAGAGATATCAAGAAAAACTTGAGGAGAACTGATTAAAGGAGAAAAGAAGCAAATAAGGAGTTTGGTGTTGTATAAATTGAGTTTGCGTTGACAGTGCGATCTCTAACAACGATAGCTAATATTTATTTACTGTGTGTCTGGTACTGTGTTTTACATAGGTAAACTCATTTAATCCTCATAGAAACTGTTTGTAACTGATATTATTATTATTATTATTATTATTCACATATTTTGGAGGATGAGAGGTTAAATGTGATTTTATTTTATTTTATTAATATATTTTATTGATTTTTTTACAGAGAGGAAGGGAGAGGCATAGAGGGTTAGAAACATCGATGAGAGAGAAACATCGATCAGCTGCCTCCTGCACACCTCCTACTGGGGATGTGTCCACAACCAAGGTACATGCCTTTGACCGGAATCAAACCTGGGACCCTTCAGTCCGCAGGCCGACGCTCTATCCACTGAGCCAAACCGGTCAGGGCATGATCCTGATTTTAAATAGTTAAACTGAGATTTAAATCCAGGCCATCTGATTCCACTGCTTATACTAGACCACTACAGTTACTTTCAGGAAGTCCTCTCTGAAAAGAAGTGAAGACATGAAATAACAGTTGGGAGTCATCAGCAAAAAGGTGTTAATTGCAGTTATGGGGATGGATGAGCTTTCTGAGGGAGAAAGCATGCAGAAAGGAGAGCAGATGGCCAAGGAGGAATGCTGGGGGAGGTGCTTACTGAGAAATTCACCACAGGGAATGGTGCAGAGCCCGAACCTACAGATCCCCAGCCTGTTAGGGTGAAGAGATCAGAGAATAGGCTGCAGGCCTGTCTCTGAAAGGACTGGTTTGGGGAGGGGCCTGGAGACAGAAATAGTATAAGGAGAGAAAACTTCATCACAGACTGAAGGGGGAAGTTTTGTCAGGAAAATGAAGAATAATAAAGAACTTATTTTCTCTTCTTTCTTTCTTTTTTATTTTTCTAAAAATAAGAGAGGCCTGTAACTCAAGAAGCTAGAGGGAAGAGGGAGGAAATGAATACATGTGGGGAAGAAAGATCCTGTAGGAGTCATAAAAGGGAGAATCAACAGCTTTTACTCTGGCTGCGAGGACTATTAAAATGTCAAGTCTTGAGGTCGGACATGGGCCCTAAAATCTGGTCACCTGTCTGGTCCTTAAGATACATGCGCTACATTGAGGAGGATAAACTTGAATATGCA